>JAVSBS010006539.1:0-29908 GCA_033124195.1 Coracias cyanogaster | reverse complement strand
TGGGCAAACAGACCAACCTCTCCACAACCTCCCTTCAGGTAGTTGTAGAGAGAGATCAGGTCTCCCCTCAGCCTCCTTTTCTCTAGGCTAAACAGCCCCAGTTCTCTCAGCCGTTCCTCATAAGATGTGCTCTAGACCCTTCACCAGCTTTGTTGTCCTCTGGATGTGCTCTAGTGCCTCAATGTCCTTCTTGTGGTGAAGGGCCCAAAACTGAACACAGTACTCAAGATGCAGCCTCACCAGAGTAGAGTACAGGGGGGCAATCACTTCCCTGGTCCTACTGGTCACACTATTCCTGATGCACACCAGGATGCCGTTGGCTGCCTTGGCCACCTGGGCACACTGCTGGCTCATGTTCAGCCAGCTGTTGATCAACACCCCCAGGTCCCTCTCTGCTGAGCAGCTTTCCAGCCACTTCTCCCCAAACCTGTAGCGTTGCATGGGGTTGTTGTGGCCAAAGCACAGAACTTGGCATTTGGCCTTATTGAAACTCATACAATTGGTCTTGGCCTCAGAGGTTTTATTGGTGACTTCTTTTGCTCATCTAGAGCGTTGTCCTGAGTGAATATGATTTCCAGCACCCCATGCAAAAAGGAAAATGTACAAAGATAGATTGCTAACATACATAAGAAAGGGAATAAAACCTGAAACGCATATAAAGCTTACAATTAGAGGAAAAGAAGAAAGTACAAGGAGTTTTAGGCAAAATATCACATTGAAATTAGGAAATAAAAGAAGTAACATAACTTATAAAATATTGTAATTTTTATTACGGAACACATTCTAAAACTCTGCATCTCAAATTGAATTTCAAGGTATTCATTGTGGAAAATCAGCATCATTAAATTAGGTCTTCATTATTAATTAGACAGGTGTAAATTAGCTTGATATGAAGAAACCCATCTGAAAGGAAAATAATCCACCTCAACTTTCAAATCTATGCTGAGCTGTAGGACTTATCACCAGGTAGCAATACACTTTCTACTCTGAAATGAATATATTTCACACTGAGCAGGGAAACAGAAAGCTACTTCTGCAAGAAGTCATAATTTAAGATCAGTAACTAATGTGAGTGATTGACACTTTCAGCCTTGAGCCTTGTGATTCAAAGTTTAATTCCTTAAAAGCTACAATTCCCACAGCACTTCTATGCATGGAAAATCATGCAAAAAATCCATGTGCAAAAACACATTTATAGACGTAAAGCAAAATTTTAGCTTCTATCAAAATATATCAATACTCCTCTCAATCCTCTCCTACAATACCTGTAGTATTGCAAAAGGGTTAGTTTCAAAACAAGGCTTTCTAAAAGCATGCATTAAGCTTTACATTTGTGTTTACCTTAACATGGTGAAAATATAGCGAGGGCTGGCAGCATCCTTTCCACCATGAAGCCTGGTACCAAACTGACCGATAGGTTGTAGCAGATTAACATTGTTGCTTCCAACAAAGTTCTGAGCCAAGTTGACAATAGTCATCATTAATGCTTGCTGCAAGAAAATATATATTCACAGTAATAGGTATAAGAAGAGATAGCATTTCCTAATCAGCTAATAAAATATATCTTTAACGCCCCAAAACTGCGTGACTAACCTGAATTCAATTTCCAAAAAGTAGTCTCCCTGAGAAAGGAATGTTGTAAATCTATTACAAGAGCTGCTTGCCAAACATAAAGCTTCCTCTCCCCACAGCCACATTACCTCCCTGATTTAAGTGTCCTTACATTCTATGCCTATGACAACCCCTGGGCTTCTCCACTTTTTTCTAAAGCACTTCTCTGAAGGAATGAAAGGGGCACTCACTGTGTTTATGACTGCACAAACTACTCCTCTCATTGCTTTTAAAGGGAGAGAGGAAGGGAGAGAAAGACTGTTAATAGGGCAAGTCTTGCTAATTGCTAACTCCTGCTAGCATTGTATCAGGTTTTTGAAGAACAGTATCTCTTCTTCTTACCTTAAAAGACTGTATTTCTTGTTTAAGACAAAAATTGTCCTAGTACATAGTTCCTATATTCCTACAACTTGAGAATCCAAAAGTTACCTAAGTAATTAGTTATCTACTATTTCGCCACAACCCACAAACTATTTGGGATACTACTGTGCACAAAAGGTTGGGAAGAACAGAAATACGCTACATACTGTTTGGTTCATTTTCTTTAAGAGTAAATCTGTGATTAGTAGGCTTATAATCAATGGGTTTGTAATTTCAATACAGTAAATGTTTACCTAGTATTTTATATGGGCTAAAAATCCTCACAACTTCACCATCCTTCATACTCACCTCCCCATGGTGATAAGCCGACATTTCAGCAACAGAACCAGCCAGCTGTGCAACCTTTACTTCACGCTTATCATTTCTCTTAAAGCAAGTGAATAAAACTTTGCGTTGCCCTGGTTTTAAACCTATAAGAAGAATATTCCATTTTCAACACATACACAAGCATATGTTTTTAAGTAATAAACTTGTTTTGTCTTACTATCATTTCTAATCTCTCAAAAGAGGCCTAAACATTAAATGGAATTCACACTGCAATATTAACAAAGTAACAAATTAAAAACTCCATTCTTTTAGAATAATGGTAATAATGAAAAAATATTTTACTCAACTGAAAAAGTTACCAGAACAGTGGAAAAGTTACCCTTTCAGCCAACCATTACTATGCAGCATTCAATACATCATTCTAATAAACAGCAACTTTATCCTAAATGTACAGCTTCCACAAGCCAAGAGCTGTTTCTTTCCAGTCTACTAAGCAAAATTATTTCTAAGACCATCAACACAAATTCATCAGTGACAACTGCAACTGTGGCACATGTATTTTAGAGCGCTCTGAAATTTTACTTTTTGTGTGAAATTCTCAAAGCCTCGTTGAAATTCAGCAGAAAGATACGGTCGTGTCTCCCTTTTAGATCTTTTAAAGTTTTAAGAAAGAAGTCAGTCTCTTTGATCTTCTGATTTATTTTTATTGTTTAGGCCCACTAAATACAGCATCTGTGTGGAAGAGATTGCATAATTTTCTCTGCATGTTATCTAGAACAGATGACCAGTTCTAGATTATGCTTATTGATCTATTCAGTGTTTTCATATACATTTCTGAAATGCACTAGAATATCACTACATGTTACCACTACCAACCTGGGTCAAGCATAAGAGAAAAAAATTAAATTAAAGAAACACTGACTCCAACCTCCATTTCATTTAAATACCTAACATCCAATTTTATTTACAATGGGCCTATACAATGTTTCTCTACCAAAGACCTATGGAATGTAACAGAGGATTTCCTTTATACAGGAGAATTACCAAGGAATAAGAGTGGCAACTAGTAACTGTTAAGGTAGTAAAAATGTTCTTCCTTTCCATTTTTTCTGAGATTTGCCACCAGACTAGCCTGTTATGTAACACCTGATAATACTGAAGAATAAAAAAACCTTGCCAGAGTAGTATCTGCCGAACAGTTCACATATCCCCACTCAGAATGCAGAATTACAGCCAAAGTTGGTGAAACATTCGTAGCAATTATATATATGAAATATTATGTGAATAATGCACATACTGTACATGTACAGTGTACAATACATATGTACAGTGTAACATGTGTAACACTGATAATAATTATATGTATGTATAACATTACATATACATGCATTATATGACATACACGCACATGCAAGCAAATACATAACTAAATATATCTCCCTAATCTTCTTACACTTCCGTAGACAGAATCTTGGAGAACTTCAATCCAAATGAGCAGTTATCTACTGCAAGTTCATTCTTTATTTTAAGTTTCACCAAAATTATTCTGCTGTTTCTGAGAAAGCAGTCAGGATAGAGTATGTAACAAGGAACAATGATCTCTTGAAACATGCAGCTCCAGAACGAATCTTCCTCCAAAGCAGTAGAACAACTATGAAATGCTCACATAGAAACTACCAATTAATCCAAATATCCAACTACAGGAGAAAGCAAGTCTGGAGAACCTGAAACAAGAGACTGACGTTCTTTGCTTCCCTAGAGATGTACCTGCATACCTAATTCAGCCTCATTCTGCAGCAGAGCTGGAGATCCATCCTGCCAGGAAGCTTCTCCCCCCATCCACCTGTGACCTACCCAGCTAAAATACAAAAAGCTCTTGCTGCGTGAATATTTTGGTATGGGTCTGTAGTGTCAAGCAGCATAACCACCTCCACAATAAAAAAGGCACTGGAAAGTGAAGATAAATGTGCTTTTTTTTCCTCCTTATGAAACCTCGAGGCCTATTCCCCTGTATCTTAGTGAGCATATGCATCCTGACAACAATATTGGCAGAAATCCCTGCTCATTTTGTCTGCAGACAGTTTTACAGATGAAGCTGTGGCATAGTAGCTGCTTCTTTGAATGTTTGTGCTACTGCAAGGGGAGAATTAGCAAACCTGATTGACAGAACCCTAGCAAGATTACAGGAAAAGTCAGTAGCCACTAAAACACTGCCTGTGGTGTAAGACTGAGGGGAGAAAACATTTGCATCTTCATCCGCACTCAGCTGCTGACTTGAATGTTAATTATTATGAGCACTTAAAAGACTTGTTTTCCCTGATGGTTTGACAAGGAACAAAGCACTTGTATTGTCTAGGGAATAGGTCTGGTTAAGTAAAAGGCTGCACAGCAACAGCTTGAACTACCTCACAGAAGAAACACGGCAATTCCTTAGCATATAAATGATAACAAACAAAAATATGAAGGTTCTTACATACTCTACTTGAATGCATTGATTTCCAGTACAAATCATAGGCCTAAAAACAATAAAATGTTCCAACAAATCATAATGAATTATCAGCTTACCATCAACAAGGGAAGGAATAGATCTCTCGTTGTCTGAATTTGAGAAAAGGATCAACTCCTTGTTAATGAAGTCATTGTAAGTCAAATGTTTTGTTGCTGTACCATATAAAAATTGCTGAAAAAAACCCACACACATTATTCATTCAATATAAGAACTACATTACTTTTCAATCTCAGCCACTGGATTTGTGAGTATTATTTAGGACTCACCTCGGGAAGGCCATGGAGCCGACGCTGTCGCCTGTCCTCCATGAAATTTGTTAGCCATTCTTTTCGGTCATCAATCTTCTTCTTACTGAAGGCCTGAAAAGATTCCAAGTACGCTAAATTATCAGCATATATATGTTTATATAAATGTATGTTACTTTAGTCAGAATTTTAAGTGTACTGCACTATCTAAGCAAGTATTCAATAATACTTATTTGGACAAGATTATCCACAGAACTAACATTTACGACTAAGCAGCAGTACAAGCTTGAGACCTTTTAGACACAGTTGCACAGTGTTTTTTGAACTGACAGTTCTCTCATTGATTGTAATTTAAACTTATATTACATTCTCAAAGTCTGTACACATTTAGACAAATCTGATCATTCTCTCCTCACGCCAAACTTGTCCTTTGATACATAAGTTTAAAGCTGTTGCGATCTTTCCCCAAATAATTTTAAGTTTGGGTTCATTATCTAGACTGAACTATAACCAGCTGTCACCAAGAAAATTAGCTGAAGGTATTAGAAAAACTACCCTACTCCTCTTGTCCTCTCTCCCTGCCCTGTCTGCTCTGTCAGCCACAGAATGGCAGTAATTTTTAACTGTTCCTGAGTGGCTGGGCCTAGTCCTTCTCAGAAAATTGACAGCTTGACAAAGTTGACACTGTATGAAAAGACTAAACCAGAGTTTTGGCCAGCTGACTGAGGGCCTTAGTTTTCATGATGACAAGGAGTGGCCTACTACTACAAAAAGACAGGGATATTCTGAAAGGCTTTGTCCTGTTACAGAAACAGCTCCCCTCCAGTGAGTTTTCCAGAAGACTAAGAGAGGAATACATAAAAACTAAATACCGGGATTTAGGCAAAATTTCAACTAGTTTGTGAAAAGTTTATGAATTGTTGAATTACTGTTTTTTTTTTTTTTTTCTCCTGAGGGAATGGAGACTTCATCATGTCCTGATCTCAACCACACCCATGCATAAGGAGACCATCATCAGCACTGCTGGAGCACTCCAAAAGAGCTCAATGAGTAGTTTCATTTCCTTGGAGACTATGGTATTACATATCAAACACCTTAGTATCTTACTCTCTGAGAAAGAGACTAAGTGATATCACCCAGTTTTGCATCAGATTGCCTTCCTTTGTGAACAAAGCTTGACAATCCACAATATCAGACATCTGAAGGCTTAAGATTAAGCTTTTCTAAAAACATGACTAAATTCTTTGAATTGTCTTCTGGCTTCTTTCAGTGTATCAACAATTCCTCTAAACCATGGAAGTGACAAATGACCAAGAGCTGGATCAGCATGAAAATTGGTTTAATAGAATAAAAATAGAATTAATAGAATTAAAGGTATGAATAAAATTATTATAGAATATTTATTCTTAAATAAAAAGGTTATTTTTCTTTGTCCACGTAAAACTGCTATTGTTTTCCTAGATTACAGCTATCGTGAGGCCTGGTAGGGCCCCTGATCTTACACCACCTATGCCCAGGAGTAAACTTGGGGCTGGGATTATAGCTATCAACAGAGACAATGTGGGTAGAGTGTTAAGTGAAGCTTCTGTCAACTGCTTCAGCACTAGTCAGTACTTGTTTCTGGTGTAACAGAGATGATCAGCTTCATCCCAAACTGACAGAATATCATATTAGATAACAGTAAGAATCAGCTGTAACAGGTTATATGGACTCAGGTATTGGCCTATATATGGAGGTCTATTTGCAGAAATAGAGCTCAGAACTTTAATCAGGGAGTTCAGGGTCTCTCCACTAATTGGTTTAATGTATACAGAGACATAAAGACTGATTTTCTATCTGGATGAACACACTTCTCTCGGATGGAGAACCACATACATGGGTTGTACTTAAATGCATCTGGGGCAGAAAAAATGAGTGGTACAAGTAACTTTGGACGTATCAGGCTTTTTCTTCAGCAGAACAGGCAGCTACTATAGCCTTCTGTGAATAAAAACACACCATTTTACCAGATCCACAGTATAAGGAAAAAGTTGCTTTGTCTAAGATGGATGTTTTCCCATTTTTATTTTTCCCTCCTACCCCTTTTTCTCTCTAATATCACCTACAATTAAAATAGTGAATTAGATAAAAGGTGAAACATTCCTTGAGAAAATAGCTTTGTTCCAGACACTCCACTGTTTGTCCTTCCACAAGCTCTCTTTGAAACATAAGTACACACACAACTATCTAGAAGATTTCAAATTCAAATATGTGGAACGCATGCATGAACGCACACATGCCACACTGATGTGTCTTCAATTAATAAATATTCACTTGATCTTGTTTACTCACACATAATTCAGATCCTTAAGTAACTGTAAAACACCATTTGTTTGGACTCTGTTGCCTTACTTAGAATACTCTTTCCATGTTCTGTCTGTAAAAGGCTGAATGTCATATTTCTTGATAGCCACACCACACAAAACTGATCAAAGCTACTAAGCAGAAGGTATAGGTGATTCTGTAGCATGGATGAAACTCTCTAAAACTTAAAATATTTTCCAAAAACGTCTTTCTCTTCCAAACATTTTTTTCAGTTACTCAAGACTCTCCCCCCAAACCCCTGAACAATCTACAAACAAAAATCCCACAACAACAAACCCCCCCTGTTAATATTTCCTCATATGTCATTTTCAGCAAACAATGGAAACTCAAACTTAGCAAGCGAGGAACAAAGCAGTGGCAACTACAAGTCCTGTGTCTGAGCACCAGACTGTGGGGTCAGGGGGTTCCTGGGGCCTCAGAAGCACAGAGAGACCAGCCCCAGCAACCTGTTTGTAGAGCCCTGGCCTAAGGAAGTGCTCTAGGTTTCTGCCAAAATGGTGGGCACTCACCTCAGAGCTAAAACCAGTGTTCCTATGGAGGAAGCTGCTAAGAAGTCTGACATATCCACCCAGACAGAACTGATAAAGAAGAGTACTTCAGTACAGGCAGCAGGTTGCAGTAAGAGCCCAGACCCTGCTCCTGGTGACAAGGTAAGTACCTATAAGGTGTGCGCAGGTTGACAATCTGTTACATCAGGTGGCTGAGTTATAAGAAACAGTTAAAAGGCTGTACAGTATTAGAAGAACTGAGAAACTGAGATAGAGATAGATAGGTGTTTTCAAAACCATGTTCCTGTAGCAGACACCACAGAGAAAGAGGCCCCTTGGACACTAATAACCCACAAAAGCAGGACTGTGCTTCAGTCTCCACCCTCCATCATCATTGCCAAAAACAGATAGGAGGCTTTTACACCTATAGACACCCATGAGCAAGCTCTACATGGAGAAACTTCACCAGCAGCACGTAGTAGATACTGTAAAAAGAAACAGCTTGTGCTCGTGGTGAGTGATGCTCTGTTAAAGGACACTGAGGCATCCATCTGCCAACCAGATGAGTCACGAGTCCTGGAGTCACAAGAGGTATGCAGCCTCCTGGGAGCTACAATCCAAGACATTGCCAAGACAGTGCCACAACTTGTCAGGAGCACCAACTACTATCTACTGTTACTCTTCCACGTGGGCATGAATGATGCTGTAAGCCTGGGAGGAATAAAGGAAGACTATAAAGCCCTTGGGCTGCAAGTGAAAAATATTGTTGCCCAAGCTCTCTTTTCTGCCATTTTACCAGAGGGAGCGGTAAAGGAGGAAAAGGAGCGGCCAGGAAAAAAAAAAAAATTAAATATTAACTCCCAGCTACATGGCTGGTGCTGTCACAAGGGCTTTGGCTTTCATATATCAAAGAATGACATTATTTGATGACCATAACCTGTAAGTGAGGGATAGAATACACCTGTCTAAAAGAGGCAAGGGAATCTTTTGCAGCAGGCTGGCCAACTTGGTGAGGTGAGCTTTAAAGATAAGGACTCAAGGGGCAGGATCCAAGATGGCAATGCTCATGCCATCCCATCCAACTGAGGAATAAGCCAGGCCAACCAGAGTAGCGACAAATGTTCCTTAGATGCTTTCCAAGGTGAGAGCCAGAAGACCAACCACGTCAAGGCTGGGTATGGTTATGGTGGGTCCTCTTGCACCCCCCCAGGGGAACCTGCATACTCAATTAAATCTCTGAAATGCCTGTACACCAACACTGGCATCATGGCAAATAAACAGCAAGAACTAGAGATCTGGGTGCAGAAGCAGGGCCATGACCTCATTGCAATTACGAACACACAGTGGGATGGCTCACGTGACTGGAATGCTGTCATGGATAACTATGTACCTAGGAAAGACAGATGAGCAAGATGAGGTGGTGGAGTTATTCTTTGTGTGTCTGAGCAACTGCAAAGTATCAAGCTCTAACCTAGTAGGAGATGAAGAACAAATCAAGAGTTTATGAGTAAGAATTAAGGAGCAGGCTAGTATGGGTTACACTGTTGCAGGTGTTTGCTGCAGGCCACCTGATCAGGAAGTCAATGAGGCCTTCTAAAGACAGCTGAAAGTAGCCTGACAATCACAGGCCCTGGTTCTCATGGGGAACTTCAACCACCCTGATATTTGCTGGAAAGGCAACACAACCATGCACACACAGTCCAGGAGGTTCCTGCAGAGCATTGATGATAACTTTCTGACACAGATGGTGGAGGAGCCAACAAGGAGAGGTGTGCTGCTGGACCTTGTACTAATCAACAAAGAAGGTCTGGTTTGGGATGTGAAGGTTTGGGGCAGCCTTGGCTGCAGTGACCATGAGATGGTGGAGCTCAGGATCATGCAAGGAAGAAGCATGGCAATAAGAAGGATTACAACCCTGGACTTCAGGAGAACTAACTTTGACTTCTCCAAAGACCTCCTTGGAGGAATCCCATGGATTAGGGCTCTAGAAGGCAGAGAAGCCCAAGAGAGATGGTTAATACTCAAGTACCACCTTCCTCCAAGCTCAAGATTGGTGCATCCCTTTGAGTAAGAAATCAAGCAAAGGAGGCAGGAGACTTGCATGGATGAGCAAGGAGCTTCTGGAAAAACTCAAATGCAAGAAGAAAATTTACAGAATATGGAAAAAGGGACTGTCCACTTGGAATGAATATAGGAATATTGTCAAAGTACACAGGGATGTAGTGAGGAAGGCTAAGGCCCACTTGGAATTAAATCTGGCAAGGGATGTCAAGGACAACAAGAAAAGCATCTTCAAGTACATCAGTAGGAAAAGGAAGACTAGGGAAAATGCAGGCCCACTGCTGAATGAGATGGGAGCCCTGGTGACTGAGGATAGAGAGAAGGCGAAGTTACTGAATGCCGTCTTTGCTTCAGTCTTTATTGCCAAGACCAGCCCTAAGGAATCCCAGTTGCTGGAAGTATGTGAGAAAGTCTGGAAAAAGGAAAACTCCCCCATGGTTGAGGCAAATTGGACACCCACAAATCCTGTGACCAGCAGGTCAAGAGAGGTTCTCCTCCTGCTCTGCTCTGCCCTAGTGAGGCCACATCTAGAGTACTGTGTCCAGTTCTGGGCTCCCCAGTTCAAGAGGGACAAGGAAATACTACAGAGAGTCCAACAGAGGTCTACAAAGATGATCAAGGGACTGGAACATCTTATAGGGAAAGGCTGAGAGACCGTGGGTTGTTTAGCCTGTAGAAGAGAAGGAGGACTGAAAGGGGATCTTACCTATGCTTATAAATACATAAAAGGTGGGTGTCAGGAGGATGGGGCCAGTCTCTTTTCAGTGGTGCCCAGTGATAAGACAAGGGGCAACGGGCACTAAGTGGAGCACAGGAAGTTGTATCTGAACATAAGGAAAAGCTTCTTTACCATGAGGGTAACGGAGCACTGGCATTGGCTGCTCAGAGACGTTCTGGAGTCTCCGTCTCTGGAAATATTCAAAATCTGAGTGGACATGATCCTGTGCAACCTCCTCTACGTGAACCTGCAGGGGGGTTGGAGTAGCTCTGCAGAGCTCCCCTCCAACCTCTACCATTCTGTGATTCTGTATCATATAGAAGCACTTGTCTAAGATCTTACCAGTGTAATGGCAGCATCATCTTCAGGACCAGCATATCGAAATAATATCCGATGTCTTTCCATGTCAGCAAAATATTCTTTTGCCTCTTTAGCAGTGCTGGTACCCAAACCTGTACAAGAAAAAGAAACAGTTCCTCCATATTTAAAATTTAGGTTTTATTACTTTACCCCTTTTATTTTACTGGGAATATTATAAAATCATTAAGGAAGATACTATCATGAAAACAGCTACAAAACTTCATCACATCCATTTATTATTATTTTTAGATGCATAAGGTTCATTTATTTGTTTTTAAACAAACCTTTGTAGTATTTTATCTTCCATGCTTTATGATTCTCCATGTGTTTCTTCCACTCGTCAAATTCAGGAATACTATAGAATGAAAGCTCTTGCTTATTCTTGCTTGCCTTTAAAAACAAAACCACAAAACCCAACTAATCACCTTTTCTGTTGCACTCGATGTAATACATAAAATCTCATTAATAGAATCCATACCTTTACAATAGGAGTGATGAATTCCTCAAGAAAACCATGTTTCAACAGTGATGGCCAATTGTGATGAATAAAATTGATCAACAAGCCTTTAATGTGAGATCCATCCTGATCCTAAATCAGAACATGAAAACATGAGGCAATCTTATAATATGTCAGATCCCCCAAAACCACCAGAAGCAGCACTCACTGGCCTGGATACATCAAAACAATGTCTGTTGACAGAAAACATCGAAGGAAACAGTTAGTTTTAACCTGTATTCCAATCTGCATCTGGGTATAAAATAGCCACCTGTGAACAGCACTATCCCTGTGCTAGTAATAAGCTCTTCCAAGCCCAAGTGCTCAGTTACAGCTCAGAAGTTCCTTTCCCTGACAGCTCTCACAGTTCTCATTGGTGTTAAGATGCTTGACGGTTCAACCCCTCTGGGAAAAAATAACAAAGCTTCACAAATATCCAAAGCACAGGATTTCTAGACTTCTACAATCTGAACAACAGACACACAGTTCATGAGATTATCCAAAAACAGTTCCCTGCATTCTTGTCTCTCCCAGACTTTCTAGCCTTATTACCTTATCTACTGTTTCATTTTGCACTTCCTTTCAATGTATTTTTGAGTTAACAAAAGCATTCTTGTTTATATGTGTTTTTATTATTACTACAGTGTCTCTGCTACAGTGCACCAAAGTTCAGTTGTTTATTTGGAGTAATCAAAACAACACATAGAGAAATTATTCCTATAAAGAAACCTCATACATGAGAAAGTCCCTCTGAAAACATCCATTTTGTCATAACAGGTTACACTGGACAAAAACATAACCTACAAAATTGCTGCAAAACTCATTTTAAGAAGCTCTGTATATTACAACTTGTGAATTTCAGACCAACCTGATCTGTCATGATCATAATTTTTCCATATCTCAAACTTTTCAGAGATTCTGGATCTTCATAGCTTTTCTTGTACTGTAGTCCAACTATTTTGATGATGTTGTTGATTTCTGCATTTTCCATAATCTGTATAAAAAAGTTATCTTTGCAGTCAGTGTAAAAAGCAGAAATTCAGAAATATCCCAATCTTTTTTAGGTGGGCTTTATAGTTACTTGTTCAATGCACTTAAGAAGTGAACTTTATTATTCCAGTACCGTACTACTCTGCTATTACACTTAATATTTTCAGGATTATCCCAGGCTTTAAAGTAGCTGGTACTTTATGAAATCCCAACCACAAGATTTTCATGAAAAAAAAAATTAAAATACAAAGATGTAACACTAGGAACCTAAAATAAACAGAAGACATCCACTTGTCAGCTAAAGGGAGATGACAAGACTACCCACCTGTTTGTGAGAAGCTTCTCGAACATTGAGAATTTTACCCCTGAGTGGGAATACTCCGTATCTGTCTCTACCAATAACACCTAAGCCAGAGACAGCTAAAGATTTGGCAGAGTCTCCTTCTGTTAATATTAATGTGCAGTCCAAGGAATGTTTGCCACCTACAGTGGAAGAAGAAGTAGTAGCAAGTAAAAAAAAAAAACAAACAGAAAGCCTAACTTTTAAACTCAAACAACAGAAATATAATTGCATAAGTCATGAATATTCTTCCTGCTTTATGTCAGGTGATTTAAATAGCTGGAATTTCTATTCTTAGGGATGACCCTCCATAGCACTAAAACTATACAGCAAGAGTAAGTACTTCTGTCCTTAGCAATACACTGTGGAGTGCTATGGACAAGGACCTAAATATACAAAATGGGATGCAACGGTGGCTCAGCTTATGTAATGGTCCCCACACATCAGACTGCTTCTGTACCTTTACCATGTCATTTTTATAGCTGCAAATTTCTTACACACATACATTATGCATGTCGGAGTTATATAAAGGAGTTATTTCCCATTCTGCATTTTCCTTTTCCTCACAGAGTATTTTCAGAAGCAATTTATTAAATTACATTTTTGAGGGGTTCTTTTTTTATTGTTCATTAGCTGAAGCCAGGCAACTGTTAGAAAAACTTGACAGGAAAATCTCAAAAGATCAGAACATTTGCACTTATTATGCATTCTCAGAAATTTCTTGAACAGAAGAAATAAATATTTGCTAATAGTGTAATTTTGATTCTACAAGGCACATTTTGGTGCTTCTGTATCCAGTGTGCTCAAAACTGGTCTGATATGTACATTCTGTTTATTGCAACTGCAACAGTTGAATAGATGTTCTAAATAATAAGCGGATTCAAAAATGGAATCCAGCCTTTCCCAAGGGTACAAACGCTTGTTAAGCAGTTTTGCTATTTTATCAAGGCCAAGTGGTAGGAAAGACCGCAAAAAATTTCAAGCTGGTTGGGTCTCACCCACTGTTAGTAAGACAGTTTTGAATATATTGTACTTAAAAAAGAGGTGCTTTGATTTACCTGGTAGGTAAAAAAAAAAACGTACTTCCTATTACACAGAACTTACATTCAACATCTTTGGTCTTCTGAATCAAGCATATGGATGAATATAACACAAATTAGGCAGCTATTCACACTGTATCAAAAGGTGTCAATAGCTACCGCACTATCAGCAAACTGGAATCCAAATACGAAGAAAAGCACTAGTCCTCTCTTTTAGAATATATGAGAGCCATTTTTTCTTCCTAAATGAACTGCAGAAAACACATCTGCATATCATCCAGGTGCACCTTCTTCTGGAATGGAGCATTAGCAATTAATTTCATGGAAACGCAACGTGCCAAGTATTTTCCCGAACACAGCTCTAAAAAACTCAACAGAAATCTACATGAACTGGCATGTTCAAAGAATGCTTTTATGCTTCACTAGATTTAGTAATCTAGCTGCTCCCTTACAATCCTATATTCCTATTTCTGGTCCTTTGTTTTACCTTGAATTTCTACCTCTTCTTCCATGATAAGCCACAGAACTATGTACATCTCCTCAGGATCTCAAGGAAGCAAGAATGGCCAGGTACAGAACTCAGTACCTCATTCTTTTCAGTGGGAGAAGAAATCTGCAGCAAGTTCATCACTGTACAGATCTATCTCTTTCCTATTCCTAAGTATTAACCAGTGTTCATTCAAAGATTCAGGTGGTACCTGGCACCCAAGAAACCTGTGGATGTTGGACCTCAGCTACAAATTCACTCCTGAAGTAAAAATAAAACCTAAAAACCACAGGAAGAAGTAAACCCAGAGGAGTCCGTGGCCAGACACTATTCCCTCCCAGGTGCACTGGACCACTTCAGTCCAACAACTACTGGCACCTGCTATTAGAATCCAAAGCCAACCCTGTTCCCTCCTCTGATTTGGGGTGTTTATGAAAGTGTAATTCTTGGGATCTTTAGAAGTTTTTATTTGTCCTGAAACACAACCATGCCAAATAATATTTTGCTGCCAGACTCCAGATAACCTCTGTGTGACATGTAGGAATGTCCTGAAGCAATCTCCCTGAAACTCTATCTTCATGCATCAGTTAAACCTTTTATCCAGCTTATGAGAGTTCAGAAATTCTGTTGAAAAGATAACTGCGTAACTCTTCAAGATATGCTTAATCATGTGCACATTCATAGCAAACATTCAGATAGAAGAGATTTGAATTTTTCAGATCTAGAAGTGATCGTCGCCTCTCACACACAGAAAGAGCACGTACAGTCCTTACCTCACCTGACCCTGAGAATCTCCATCAAGACCCCAAAGGCAGAAAGAATGATTGACAGTTCTACTGTGTGTTTTCTGTGTACTCATCAAGGAATTTCCATGGCATCAGGACTTCCTTTTCCCCTTAAGAAACGTCAAGCTTTCAGTCAGATGCAGTCACCAACTAAAGTTCCATTGAGACAAGTTCTCCAGGGGAAAGCAAGCACCTCAGCCACACTGAAGGAGTCACTCTTTCTCCACCATCTTTTGACTTCCCTTTCTCAATGAAAGCAGCTTTTTATTGAGATCAGAGATCCTGATTATAGTATTAGCTCAGGTCTTGCACAAAAAGAGCAAAAAATTCCTACTGATTTTCAATTGCAAACAGATGATCCATATGGTACCTTTGGTCTTTAAAAAGAAAGGACTAAAGAACTTTTTACATGTATTACTTGTGACACTCCAATTTAAAACGTCTCTGCCAGTACATATATAATACTTCATAAAGTCAGGCCAAGTATGCATGTGACAACAGACATTCTAGTGAGAAACTTAGTATCTCTCTGCTGCCTTGTGTGTCCACCCTGAATGTGCAATGCCTTCAATGTGACAAATCTAGTATCTTCCAGATCTTCAATAAACCAATAGCTGGGTAAGCCTCCTCGGGAGATGCAGAGTTCCTGCTCCCCACATAAGAGTAACCTGGCAGTAGAGAAACACCTGGCAAACAGGGATCCAAGCCATGCAAAACTAAGCATTGGTGTTGAGTCCAAACGGACCCCTACATGCCGCCTTAGTTAAGGAAGTTTCAGAGTGAAGGGCAATGTAGAATCTTATTAGTTCCCTGGTTAGAGATTCTTCCTTCCTGTCACACCCAGTGGAAAAAGAGTAAGAAGTTATTTTGAAGCCTGGTCTCCAAAGTAAGATAAAAAAAAAAAAAAACCAAACTATGAAGAAAATGTATCCCAAATCATTTATTATGTTATTGATGAGCTCTAGGCTTGATATCCATAAAAATACAGCATTTGTCCAAGCACACACCCTTCTAGGCATGAAAAATATGAGAAACATGCATCTAAGGAATACAAATTTCACAAGCAAAACACTAGTTAAAAGAGTCATCATTATCAACTTTTGAGGCAAAATATGACATCGGAGTAACTGGAAAACTAGTAACAGAATGAAGAATACTCAATAAAAAAAATTAATAAACTGAGTCCACAGAATCAAGAAGAAAGGTAGGAAAATTAAACAGAACTCCTCATTTCATTATGTTATTTTTGACTTGAACACTGGAGCTCAAAAAAAGCTTCACATACTTTTACATACTAAATCCACCCATCTCCTTCACTGCAATTTATCTTTGCTTAACGTAAGGATATATTAAAAATCAACTAACGTTAACACACACTGGCAACATTTCAAGCTCATTAGTCACATGTGCCCCCCAAATAATTCAAAGATTGCTAGCTGATCCCAATTCCTATCTGTGCTTGGAAGCAAGCCAACAGAGATTGCCAGTTTGCCCTATATCCCCAGACAGGAACCTAATGGTATTTAAAGTCTCATGAAAATGTCTCTTGAACTGTGCCCTCGGGTCTGCACACTATGTGATCTACTTCACATAGCTGGTGACCCTATAAAGATCGTGATGTTTTAATATTAGAAAGGTCAAGAAGACTAGTCACCTCCAAAACAGAACACTGGTAACACTGTTTAGCTGGAAACCACAATTAGAAGGTACATGCTCATTCAATATGGAACTAGACCACCGCTTTTGTTCAGCATTATTAATTTTCTAGAGAGGATGGTGTTCCTAATATCAAACTCCACAACATGCTTTAAATCTAGCTCTAGAAAGCTTAGAAAACCAGAAAGATTTTTATTTTAAAAATAAACATAAGGATGAGAAATAAAGTCAGGTTTAAAATTATGATGTCTGTGAAAAATCCATGAAACATTAAAGACATTAAAAATAAGTGCTCTTACCAGCATCGTTAGCATCATCCAGTTTTGGAATGCCCTTGATTTTACTGTGTTTCACTGATGAACATTTTTTGTTCAGCTGAGTTTGTGCCTTAAATTTGACCCAATTCAGAATGCTCTCTATGATCCCACAGTTAGAGGCCTATAAGGAACAGATCAGAACTGGGAATGAGAAAAGTAAAGCTTCACACAGCAGATTTATTTCTCAATTTTAAGTCACTGATCTAACGCTGCTTCTCAAAGCCCTCTATAAATTTTTAAAACTGCAACATACAAAAGGTCAAGGAATTAGCACATACCTTATTCTCTAGCATTTTAGGCACACAAAAATCAAAACACTACGTTCACACAGCGTCTTTTCTAATCCTTGTATCATTGGTGGTAGGAGAAAAAGAGGACTGATGTCTAAGAAGGGGTTGTCTTATGTTATGTGGTTGATGTGCTGAGACATTTGAGGTATTAAGCGCTTGCTTCCTGGATTTGATGGCAAAAAGTAACCTTACGGGATATTTATGACCACTTAAAGTTTCTTTGAAAATCACAGAATCATAGAATGCTTTGGACTGGAAGGGACCTTAAAATAACTGAAGGACAAGCATCTAAGAATAAGCATCTGTATCAATCACTTGAGAAATTGGAAACATTTTAAGAAACACCTGGAGCAAAAACAACATAGAGCCTCTTTCCAAAACTAAAACTGCTTTAGGTTTGGTTCCATGTCAAAAGAAAATACAAGTGGAGCAAAATACTGTAAGATTTGGCTTCTCATTATCCCCCATAATACAGTGCTCATTGGCTAGATATTCTGCTGCACATTTAACACCTCTGGGATGAGTGTTCACTGCTGGAAATATTAGAACCACTGTAAATCAAACCTACTGATAGAAATACAACATATATAATAAAATCTGCAGAATGAATACCAGAGTTTGTGGGTTTTTTTCCCTGTAAGTTCTACAAAAGCGTCACCAGTAACACAGAATTAGAAGAATAAAACACTATACAGGAAGTTAAGTTTTGGTGACAAGAGTGGCACCATTCTCCTTACTACTGGACTTCCATCTATGCTACTGGCAGTAAACAGGACTTAGTATAGTGGGTTCTGGCTCACATAGTTCTCCTTTTCCTTGTATAAAAACGTAGTAGAGGAAAAACCTCTACCAGGTATTTCTACTAATACATTAATTTAGAGTAGCAATTCTTAGCCCATCTACAGCCAAAATTACTAAACTTGTTGCTAAGAATAATATTACAGACACAATTCTGCATTTCCTTGATTACTGGAAGAGTAAGTAAATGTGACATGTTCCTTCCCTCTCTTTTCATTTCAGTGAAAGAGAGTAAGACTGGTACCAAAGAATAAGGTAAACATTCTCAATTCAGAAAAATATTTTAACTGAAGAATTGAGTCAAGGCCTATGCTTAGGTCTTAAGAGTCAAATTCATTTAATCAATATAAGTACCAGAATCTCCAACAAATGAGCTGATAAGGCAAAGTTTGCTTTTAAATTCAGGTCAACAGCCAAAACACAGTCATTGCTTCCATTATCAAGCCCAGAGGCCAAACAGAAGTTCTTCCATCCCCTTTTCATACAGTGCTAATGTTACCAGGGCACCATAATGCACTAATTAATCTGCCATATCACATACATAAGCTTGATCCCGCATATCAATTCCTGCTTCACAGGAAAAAAAAGAATATGCTTTACTTACTGCTTTAAAAAACTTCTCAGATAGCTGGCACTTGGACCCAAAACTTTTAGGCTGCAATGTCATGTTTTCCTTTGTCTGGGAATCAAATGATGGGTTTTCAATCAAGCAATTAACAAAAACCCATATATGATTCTTCACCTGTTGAAAACATAGAAACCAATTTACTCAACAAAATTACCATATTAGTATTTTTCAATATTTTTGTATAAAGTTACTTGCCTGAAATGGTTTCACTGAAACTCCAGCTTTATTCTTCTTTTTCACCACTTCTATCAGTTTGCCCACAACCTGATCCACCACGTAATCAACATGTCTACCACCCTTAATGAGAGGAAAAACAAAGAACAAACCCATTGAATTTCCTAATATCTTTTAGCCACATTAATAAAGTTCCTGTTGACATACTGAAATTTGGAAATCCCCGCACATTAAGTTGCAGCATAACAAAGGAAAATATATTTTGAAGTTTCTCTTCCATGTCATTCAGTCTTTGTACAAGCAAGGATTATGGATATTACATGAAACAGAAGAAGCAGAAGACCTTTAATTCACTGTACACTGGTGGACTTGAAGTGTAGTTGCTTACAGCTTGTAACAAGATACAAAACCTTAGGAGTATGGCAGATCTGAAAATCACTCTGTAGCACTGGGATAGCACCTGCAACATCACATGGCTTCAAGAGGTATCTTTTTAACAGGCACATAAAGAACATTGGCCCGAAACTTCACACATTTATCCATCAGATGAACTTTCCGCATTTGGTCCATTAAAGAAAAAAAATAATGTTCAAGAGCTTAACCTCTGATACACAGCATCAATGCCTATTCCTGCCCTCAAGTAATGTCACCTTTTCTTAGCTGTTTTTACAGAACTCTTTTAATAAAAGCTATTAGCATTCTTTGCTAGCCTGGGGCTTATGCAAGGGCAAACGGAGAGCAAACTGCAAATTGTCAACCACAAGATCCAGAAAACCGTAGAAGAACAGAGAAAGACGACCCGAAGCAGATAAGCAGTTCTCCTTAAAACTCAGAGGCTGAACCTGCTCTGAATTCATACCTAATGCACAAGAGATACATGCAGAGCATGCCGTTAACCATAAGCTTGCAAACCCACCCCTCAGGAGACCACAGGGCAATAATTTGTAGCTACATAATATTATGCTTCCACCTGTCCTGCAGCAAACAAGCAGCCAGCTAGATTCCCTTACAGTCACTGCCCAAACACAGAAGAAAAAAATGGCTTATAAGCAATTTCTTGCATCATCAGTGCATGGGGAAAAAAAAAAAAACCCATAGAGGATTTTCTTCATCTGTTGCACCATAACATTCAGAGTTCCTATCACAATTCTGTCCTTTACCCTAGAAAAAAGGGGTACTCTGACTACCAGTTATCCTTGCAAATAGGTCTTTCAAGTGAAGCCATTATTGCAAGAAACCTTTTGGCAGAGGCAATATATTCACCTCCCAACTACAATCCCTAGCACAACAGACCCTAAGAAAGAAACGCCTACCCACATACCTAAACTTTGGAAGTAAAAATCAGAAAAGTTACCTTTTTGAAGCCATGTATAACTCATGCTTTGCAATACACCAGGTCAATGAAAGCAGAGATTATTTTCAATGTTTAAATAGTGGATTCATTGTTGATGAAATTCAGTCTAAACAGGGAAGCACTAAGCATTTGAACACCTTCAGAAAGTGCCTCAAAGCTTTGCTTCTAGCTACACCTTTGGACTTAAACTTTAAACTAGCTACAAAATCCACTCCAAACATATTGCTAGAAGACAAGTAATTCTGAGATTGAATTGCTTAGAAAATAAAGGCATTTCACATAAGCTTTCTGGAACAAAAGGGTCTATTATAGATCTCTATTACATCCTAACAATGACCACTGATTTACATGTGTAAAAGAAACCTAACAGTTACGGTGTATATTCCACAATGCCGAAGGAAACAGAAGCATTAGTAAAGACTATAACAGCACAAACTTATATCATAGATAAAACATTCAAGACTAGGAAGAACAACTAGTATTTAAAGGTATGTATCCTATAGTCTTTAATTCTATGGCACAACAACTACTGAAATTCCCTAAACCAATGGTGATAAATACATTTCAATATTTACAAGTCCAAGGAAATAAAACTTTCCTTACAGATAAAATAGCAGGCTTTCTTTGGAAAGATGTCAAGAATATGAATGGTCCTAAAGCCCTGGATATCTCAAAGCTGTTTACATTTTTGATTATTCAAATGCCTTCCTTTAAATTTATAGACAAAAAGGCACAAATAATAATAGTAAATGTTAAATTCTAGTGGCTGTTACAGGAAGTTCTTAATGCTTTGACTAAAATCCATTATCTCATAACAAAACGCAGTGCACATCAATTAAAACATACCTAACTCAATCATCAATATTTTACACAGATGACCACCTTTGCTTAGTATCAATTAGTGCCTTATAAATATACAGACTAGATAATAGTTCCTGCTCAGAGCAATCTGCATCAGGACAGACCAAATAAAGAAAACATGTCCATGGAGACATTCATCACGAGGTAACAAACAAAAAAAGCCTCCTTCTTTAGAGCTGTTTTTAAAACAGAACTGATGAGAAAAAAGCTTTTAATGGATATGAGGAAGTATAGGGTAGGTAAGAAATAAGAAATGGAAAACAACAAAATAAAAAAAACAGCAGCCAAAAATACAGAGGAAAAGAAAAAACAACTAGCAAGTACAATCCAGAAGTTATGATTCTGCTTTCTAAGCCAGAGTTCTTTTCTCTTCAGAGAAAAGACTGAAGAAGATGAAGAGTGGTTGAATTGATGAGAATAGCTGTGTTCTCAACTTAATGTAGAAAGTAGAGATGAAAATAAAAGAGAGAGGAGGTTTAAAAATGACTTAAGATGGTAAATATCATTAGTCATAACCAGTACTTGTACTTCAAAGAAACTGTACATGGTTTCTGTCAGTCTCTAGAGCCACCTAGTACAGAGCAATACAAACCACTGGTGTGTTTTCGAAGGATCATACATACAGGTATTTCTTCTTAAAAAAAAACAAAACAAAATTTAAACACAACAGTTTTTATTCACATATGGATGACAGAGTTCCAGCATCGGAAGAGTTCAAGTGAAAGCTGATACACTGACATCCTGCCAATTCAAATAAAAATAAATCTGTTTCCAAACGGTAAAAGCTACTACCGCAAAGTATCAAATTACATGTTTCAAAAACATTCCACGTTTGAAGGACAATTTTTAAATGCATGAGTTTTACTCATCACAACTTTAGCAATTTTTTTTCTTTTTTTTTTTTTTACAACATTAACACTTTAATTATTTTGCTAAAACTAACAGCTGACATATTCAAAATAGCTACTTACCAGTAATTCTTGTTCTTGGAAGGTATTAGTTACTCTAACAGTTCCCCATTCCTGTGTCCATTCTTAGTGTGTAGCAATGAGTGAGGGATGTTCAGAGCTCAAAGTTGGGAACCTTTCAAGCATCTCACCAGTAGGTGGCACGTGTACCCACTACAGAAGCATAACAGCCTATAACTGCCCCAGCTGTCAGTACATTCCAATACAAGAAAAAAAGAAAAATAGCCTCTGGATCTAGAGGGCTGGCAACTATTATTGTGACTACTGTATTATGAGCAAGAGCACTAAAACAGCATAACCTTCCTTTCACAGAAGGTAACCACTGTGACTGAATCCCAGTCTTGCAAACTTCAGGATGCAAAGACGTCTAATGAAATGGTAACAGCTAAAAGCTTAAAAATGAAGCTTTAACTGGCTCCTATATACATTCTATTCATATTGTCATCAACAGTCGACAGCCTTAATTAATTCTGAGGTAAGCCATATTTAAATTCTACGAACAGATAAATGATTCGTATAACAAACAAATTCAGAAGCTAATTATAAATCTGAAGTTTTCATTTAATTAGCTATCCAAATAAAATCCTCTTTTCTTTTGCATTTGTTTTCTATTGTATTTATTTTATCAGAATAAATCTGAAAATATCAAGCTCTGGAATGGTCCTGAATTTCTTGCTGAATTTTAAGAGGTTAGAATGCTCCCTCTACCCAAGTTTACTATTGGACTCTGCACCTGTATTAGCTGAGCATTTCAGCAGTATTACAGTTAGCAGTGCTGCCATATTAGAAATATCATTAGATTGCTATGTTAATCACTGAACTTTCTACTAGAATTTCTACTATAGCTACAATTTGAAATTCAGAACTTGAGAAGACTGTGTTTAATCAGTTTATACACAAGTCTCACTAAAGATTACCTGCACAACTGTAATAGCTACAGACGTTCTTTCAAATGCTGCCTCAGAGCCTGAAGTTGAATTCTGGGGCAGTCTGCTTATGGCAAAATTGTGAATAAATGGGGACCTGACCCAGGCAACAAATTTACAAGAACAAAACAAGGGAGTTGTGCCTCAACAAGCTGCCTGACCTTCTACACAGCCCTCAAAAAAAACCCCCCATCAATCTAAAAAAAACTTGTTTGGAATTTAAAGTAAGTTTAAAAAAGGTGGAAGGGAAGTTACTGGGTGAAATCTAGCCAGAAACAGAAATGAAAAGCTTTCAGCAAACAGCGATAAATAACCAAAGAACAGCTGAAATGAGCTCCTCACCTGTTAGCAGATAAGGGGACAGGCAGTTGACGCAGTTAGTTACTAGCCATTATGTCTCATCAGTGGGTAGTTGCACATCAATTGCTGGTGAGGTGGTTCACCGGCCCGAACATTCCACATCCAGTCACACACATAAGGCATGGATTGGGAGAGTGGGAAAAACTAGAAATTACAACACTTACCTTTGAAGAATACACAGTACTTTTTCTATGAATTTTCTTAAATATATGATAACAATGTATGTGTAACTGCATCATGGGTGAAAATTGTTCCAAAAGAGTCAAATTCAAAATCTTTTGAATATGTGTACACAATATATTTAACTTAGGAGTCAGTAAGTATTCAATTTGTTCAAATACATTTTCTTAACCTGATATCTAACGTTATTAAGTCTCTCTACATTGCCCAGCTTCTTGATAAAGGCACTGTACCCATCTTTAAGGTCATGTTATTTTTCTTCTTTATGTTGCATAAAGAGGCCTGAATTAAAACTAAGCTTTAACCTTTCAGCTATCAGATGTTCGTTATTCCTAGTTTTGACAAGCATCAGATAAGCATTTAACTAAAATACACTCTTAGAAATGTAAATACAATGAAATAAACTATTCCCCCTACTACTGAAAGCTGATTTAGCTACACTGAAAATGACGCTGGAAGAAGTTACGGAGTAAAAATTATGTACCACCAAAGCACTGGTACAGCTCATCTGCCACTGAGACTAACACTGATATTCTGGGCATCGACCCAGAACTGGGACCTCACTTAGTGTAACCACTAGTGCTTATGAACTACTTGAACTACCTTTAGAATTTTCTTCTGCTTGACTCTTTTAGAAGAGATCTGAGCAAGTAGGAGTTTTTAAGTGTCTCATTACAAATTCTTCCTCATCTTTTGGGAACCTCACACTTAAGATTCCCTAAAACCAGCCTCACCCATGACTAGAATTGCTTGACTGTTGTTAGATCACTCATCCGGGGCAATTCGTGAAGTGCAGAAATGACAAAGACTTCTTTCACCACGGTGTGTCGCAGACCTCTAAACCTGGGCCATGCCAAGCATGCATAAATGAGCATTATGCTGGTTGATCTCAGGTGATTGCTTTGGCGCTTGACCACCCCAGCAATTTGGAAAGCGCAAGGATTGTACTTTAGTACACTGAGCCTATTGCTGCTTTATTATAACTGAAGATTTGCAATAACAGCATTTCACTACTACTATAGTTTCTCGTAAGCACAGAGAACACCTAGATTCTCTTATATAGAAAAGTAAACAAAAGAAATCAACTCAACATTTCAGGCCAGTTTTATACATCATAAAGCAATAAATGGAAAGCCACTTTTCAAGAACACCAAAAGCCGTTTTTGCCTGCCAAAACTTGCTACTACGAGCTTTAAAGGGGTTTGTACAATTTTTTACCTTAATTTCAGAATTCTTTTGTTACAGTGTGTTAAAAAGGAAGGAATAAAACATTTCCAATCATTTTATATTTAACCAATACCACGTATGCTCACATAAGACATCAGTATTACTGACAATGCTTACTAGTGTTTTAAAAACTAATGCATATTCAGAAATGTTGCTATCAATGTATTTTGATTGCATCCAATTGCTCTGCCAGACACTCTCATGCAAAGGATTATGTGACCTATTTATTTTTAGTAACCCAGATTTATTTTGTTATCAAATATTTGACTGGGCATAACCTTAGCACACATTTTTATCATTTACGTTTTTCTGTCATTT
The DNA here is from genome assembly GCA_033124195.1 of Coracias cyanogaster. Taxonomy (NCBI): domain Eukaryota; kingdom Metazoa; phylum Chordata; class Aves; order Coraciiformes; family Coraciidae; genus Coracias; species Coracias cyanogaster. The sequence goes on along the minus strand of JAVSBS010006539.1, from coordinate 4,709 downwards.
AATATAACGACTCACCTTTGTGGTAGCTATACTGTTCACAAAGCTGATTTGCTGAAACCCTTTTTCACTTAAAGTGAGGCACACATCCCATCGCTCATTCACAACTTCATGAATAACTTTAAGTGCAACTCCAGTTTCATCCAGCTTGTCTTTTACGTAAAGATCTACGTAACTCCGAAATCCATTTACCTATGAGTGATACAGGTAACAATTACTATTCTTCACATCAATATTCAGCACACTTAAAATATTTTAAATGAAGCTCTTACAGGTAATTTCTTCCCATTCAACATGACTTTGACTCCTTTGCATGACCCCGCCAAATCATATGCTCTTCTTGTCATGAGGGCCACAATATCCTTATCAAGTTTTTCCATTTTAAATTTTGATAGATCCGGCTGGAATGTAATGCATGTGTAGTCATCACCATCGAAATGCTTAATCTTGGGTTCAGAGGTCTTCATCATATTGTTCATCCAAGTCTTTGGAAACAAAATATTTTAGATGTGAGTTTATAGTACATGTTACCCTCCTCCCCTGTTCCATTTTCCAGCTATGCTAGGATTGCAACAGCTACACAACAAAAAGCTCACAGACTTCTTTTAGAAGTTTCCTCTGGTAAAACTCTATGCATAAAATTAATTGCTTTATCAAGACTTGCACAAGCATCAGAGACAGCAGATTTGTGATTTCTGTAAATATGCAGGTATCATTACATTGATGGTCATGATTCTCATGCAAATAATGCCCACCACAGAATTGACCCAATTAGACACCAGTGAGCCACCAGTGAAAGGCTTTCAATCTACTACACACTTCTGTAGAGAGGCTTTAGTCCCTCTGCAGAGTCACAGTAGTCTCTGAGATAGCATCTTTGTGGCAGTGCTGAGTAGCAAAGCATGCTTCCTCACAAATCAACTTGCTCAGACTTGACTGAGGAGTCTCAGCATTGTTCCCCATTTAAGAACACAGGCACATTGGTAAGACGAGGCAGAACATCTACTCACAGCATATATCAAAGTATTACATTTTCACAATTGCAAAAATACTGGAAAGCATATCACGTTATCTAACTCATAAAGCGTGTCATTTTCAAAAAGCACACTTAAACCAATATCAATTTACTTATTGGCATTTATTACATTTCAAAGTTAAACCATTGAAATGTATTGTTTGTGTAGTGACATGACAGCATAACCAGCAATGAATTACTTGTCCAGAGAAAAGAGAAGGCAGTCACTAACTGGAAAAGACTCCAAAGCCAAGAAACTTCGGTATCTAACACTCTATTAAAGTTCTTCACTCTTTTATGCCTCAAAGCTATGTACAGTCAATCAGATCACATTCACTCCTCTGTCTGGGTGCTAACAGCGGTAGCAATGGGCAACGGTTCAAATGGGGAGGGAGAGGGGATTTACACTCAAGTCCAGCGAGGCTAATGAAACTCAAGACAAAAAATCTTCCCCTTAACGCTACACAAAATTACCTAGATAACTGTGCAAACAAGGAAACAGCTAACTGGAAAGATTTTTTTACAAATAATATAACTGCAATTACAAAAATGTTTCAATTAAGTATATTTCTTTACACATGGACATGAATAGAATTTAGTTTTAACAAAAACAAAAATGTTTTTCATTTTTAGTCATCTAGCACTCCCCGGAAAACTAAGTATAACAAAACCAATAAAACTCCAATACACAAAAGTACCAATTTTACTTGCTGAACTAACCTAGCCTGCAAACTCTACATGTCCATTTGAGTGTTAAATGATTCATTTCGTCAACTATTCATGAAATATAGAAAACGTGATAAATTTTAAATTTATAATTACACCAAAGGAAAAAAAGTTGCGATCACTTCTATACCTGCTTAAAGCTGTGTTTGTACTCCTTGCAAGCAGTTTCAACTGTAAACTTTGTACTAAATATGTTACAAAGTTTTGCACCATAGCCATTACGCCCACCTGAAAAAAAAACAAACAGTAAGTTTTTTACAGCAGAACCATATTTTTGATATACCGAAAATATGCCAATAAAGTAAAATGTTCCTATATAAAACAGAAGTTGGGCCACATGTCAACAGCTATCAAAGGATGCCAGGAGATGGAGTTTCACACTACCTCCAGTCTGGTGCAAGTGCTTGTGTCTCAAATGAGCAGTTTGCTCCTCCCGCCAGGGCCAGGATGTTCCCACTGCTTCCCTTCTGTTGATCTACCAGTTGCTTGCTGAAAGGCAAGTGACCTCAACACCCTGATCCAGCTAAAAACTAGGTCATGATCAGGTTCGATTCACTCTGCAGCCACACATCATAATATGGGCAAAATATATGGGGTACGACAGAACAGAAGTAACTGTCATTCATCATCTAAATTAGGGCTACTTTACATCTAGGATAATAAATCATATCCTGATTTATTAAATGTATTTTTTCCCTTCATCTCAAGAGCATAAATGTTTCAATGCTTGCATACATTATATTTAAAATACAAAAATACATTGTTTGTTACTGAATAACGAGTACTGACATGAAAGGTGTAAATGTAAAGTTCTCTGTAAACACTGATAGTAAAAAACAAAAATATTTTTTCAAGCCAGTTTACTCAAGCAAAGAGCTATAGTAATGTAATCACCTGTTATGAAACAGGATAGAGAGAGAAAAAGTAAGGAGGGGAAGCACACTGAAAAGTAAACAATGGCTTCATTGAAGAAAAAGTATGATAAATAGTCCTACCTGTAACTTTTTTCTCATCATCATCATAGTTGCTGGATGTTAGCAGCTGCCCAAAGATTAAAGCAGGTACATATACTTTTTCAACTTTGTGCTCCACAACTGGTATACCCTTTCCATTATTCCATATGCTGATAATGTTTGATTCCCTATAAAATAGTAAATACATCAAGCCAACTACTGTAATCTTGAAAACAGACTCCTGCATCCATTTTACCTGTCTAAATAACGACATAAAATACAATAGAAGACCATATTCTTCCCATGTTTAGTCACAATTTTTAATATAAAAGCCCACTTTTGTGCTTATTAGATGTCTTAGAAGAAGGAGCATAATTGCCTATACACGACGGTATTTTGTATCATCAAAATAACCCCCCAAAGATCTGTTTGAAGATCTTTCACTATCAATATGATGTGCAACAGAATCCTAAAGTTTAGTCACGGAATTATACTTAAGTTAGAGATGTAGCTTTTTAGACTTCATTGAAGCCCACCCAGACACAAGCAAATTATAATTGGTTTAAAACTTATTTCCCAGTTATGATAAATATTGTAACTTATTTTATCCATCAACGTCACAATCCATCAACATCTGGCATCATTAATTCTTGTGGCTCTTACATAAATTTTTCGTTTTGGTGTTTTAGAGACTTCAAAACCATGACAGGTCAGGTAGATTAACACTACCATTTCCCTCCCACTTCATGATAAAAGTAATTTGGTCTATAGAAACTGATAATGCACTGAAAACTTGCAGAAAAATGACTTCTCAGCATATTTAATCCTAAAGATTAGATGTGAAAATTAGGTGTCTACAGCATTTACTATTCAGTTAAATGTCACTGAAAAGGTGCTACTAAAGGAACACAACCAACATCTATTTCACTACTGTACTTCTCATTAGGAAATATCTCTTTAATTACATAATTTCAAAAAACAGTGGTAACAACGTATTTGTAATCTGCAGTTTCAATGTGATATAGGTGACTAATTCAAACAAAACTGTATCCTAATGATAAAGGAGTTAACAAGGAAGTTCAAGAGGTGCAAAATTATGTTACAAAACCTCAAGGTTGGTATTTATGAGTAACCTGGCCAGTTAAAGTTATGTACTGCCAAGCTTTCATCTAATCACGAATTTCAAGATCTTCTGGTTTTAAGTTTCATGCAAACATTAATTAATGTTTTAGGGAAGAAAACTGTTATACATTCAGAATGGTAGTACTTGCTGTTAACTACTTTTAATTCACTTTTTATCTTAAAATATGAAGCTAATAGAAATAATTCCAAAAATATTATTTTCTTTTTTAAAAAATCCAGATTTCATTTAGCAAAATCATTTGTACAAATGTGAGTTACAACAGCACTGGCAGGGAAATTAAATTAAAACATGCTTTTACTTACGGATCAATGGATATTTTAATACAAGTCATATTCTTGTCCCTCTGCTTATTGTCAGCAGCATTTACTATGAAACAAAGTAGTACAAATTAATACTTTGTGGGAGCAATAATTAATTACTTGATCTGTAAAACTGATTGTATACATAATCCACCACAAGTTACAACGTTCCAGATATTTCTTAATGTGGTATCTCTTTGTATATTCTGTATCTTATTACTGAAGTCTATAAATAGGACCAAGTATCTGAAAGAAGATTTTTTTCAAACTTATTAGTCCACTAGAAATAGTCAGTAACTATACCTTAGAAATAAATCACACAGAATCACAGAATCTCTGTAGTTGGAAAGGACCTTCAAGATCATCAAGTCCAACCATTATCTATTTCTACCAGACCACTTCTACACCATATCCCCGAGCACCTCATCTAGACGGCTTCTGAACACATCCAGGATCGGTGACTCAACCACCTCCCCGGGCAGCCTCTCCCAGTCTTTGACAACCCTTTCAGTGTAGAAGTTCTTCCTAATGTTTAACCTAAACCTCCCCTGAAGCAACTTAAAACCATTCCCTCT
>JAVSBS010006537.1:72021-103072 GCA_033124195.1 Coracias cyanogaster | reverse complement strand
GTGCAGTATGAGCAGCTTGTGAAAGCAAAGGCAGAGTTCTACCCACATCTGTGGGAACAAATTCCAGCACGTCTAATATAATTCAGTGGGATCATTCAGTTCAGTAATTCAGAAGTTGAAGTTTATATGCACTGTACTGACATTAACAACATATGAAATCTTAGGAACAATCAAACCAACACAGACCACTAAGGAGACACCACAGACACCATTTTACTCAACCTGCAACACAAGTAAATTACACTTCTGAAATAAAAAAGCATTAGAATATATGTTGCGTTCCTCAACATTTGTCTTTCCATGGGACTTTTGGAATACCTGATCCAACTCTGGGTAGGAAAAAAAAAAAAATCTTTCAGTGGCCTAGCTAGTGTGAAAGCTGATTTTAAGCTGTATTTGGAGTCTACTGCTTTGCACCTCACCTGTTAAGACCTACTATATTTCACACTGACAGAGAGATATGAACTGGAATTGAACCTTTCCATTATCTGGTACAGAGTACAAGATGTTAGCCCACAATACAGCCTTATTGTCTACTATTCTAGTTATACTCAGATTCATATTGAAATAAGAATGAAAGTTTCCTAATATTACTGAGCAGAAGATTAGCACGTGAGTCAGATTTCAACACAGATTCCAGATTTTCAGAGCCCTGGCAATGATCATACTTTGTGATACCGAGGGCTGAATCCTGCTCGTTACAGGCCCTGGGGTGCTGAGCCGGCCCGTGCCTGGTAGGACTAAGCCCTCAATACAGTCCAGGTAACTTAATGGAATACTCATTTTTGCTGATGAGCAACATGTTAACACCGGGATTGCACCTGACCTGAAAAAAGCTTTAACCAAAGGCAGTTTATACTGAACATCCCAGTGTACCTAAAGGGATCGGGGAACGCGGCTGCAGGATCAGAAGTGACCAGTGAAGCTCCAGAACTCCTGACAAGCAATGGATACGTACAACCTGTGGACCAGGTATTCGTCCTCTAGCATAGACTGATGCTGCTCCCCAGACAGATGAGAGCCAGGAACGCAGCACGTGGATCTGCAGAGCTACAGGGAAGACACTTGTCTGCAGAAGTTGTCCTGCAAAATTTGTCACAGATTTTTGTGGCTGGGAAGGAAAATACCAGTGGCAATACTGAAATAAGTGTCTCGGATATTTTTCCAGCAGCATGGACTGAGCAACTATGCCATTAAGCTGGAGGCAGCTTTACATTACAGCAAACCATACTATATACTGCCTGTCATGTAGGCTGCAAAAAACAAACCTCTAGAAAAACCTACGTCTAACGTGTATACTGTACAGAGTCATATCTTACACTGTCCCATCTGTACACCGGGAATTTTGCATTCCCTAAGAACTACCAAAATATCCACTGCTGTTAAATACTGCAGGTTAGGAAGTATATTGTAATTTCATAGACAGCTATTTAAAAAACAATTTACTACGAATTACTGCTTACAGAGGATATTCCTAAATATCTTACTATTCAGACGAACCAAACTCTTTAAATGGGCAGAACCTGCTTTTCCTAGCATAACTAGATCACACACAAAGCAAGAACTGTTTTGTAAGATTCCTCTGCTTGGAAAAAGAATCTATTGGACAATTCTAAAACAATACTAACCCTGCAACAATAATCATCCAAATTTGATGCATTACACTTGATGCAAAATTATAAATATTTGAAATATATTGTTAAAAGATAATGTGTCAGAAAGCTTAATTTTACCATAGTTTACAGAATTTTTCAACCCTATTTTGCTTATTTTAGCCAGCTTGGAGAAAAGCTCATTTCCTAAATATATTTAAACAGCAGGTTAACATGATGCCACGGCTATTAGGATTATTAAAAACTCACATTGATACTACGTTACCTAAAAATTCTAAGTTGTCCATTGGGCAGACAAAAAGAGTATAAAGTGGTTTGGGGTTCAGGTGAATACTACCTAGGTATAAATAACCCGACACAAGCGTGTATCTAGACACCATTTATCCATGCATGTCAGCAGAGAGGACAGCACTTTGAATCGTGTTGCTGTCCTCAGGACACAGCTGGAGGCTACGCTCATTTGTTGCTTTGCAAAACCGTGCCGTGAAATTCTTAGGTTTTCTTGTGCACGCCTTAGTTGGCGGCATGTATAGATACACGTCTTGGAAGATTACGTCAAGCTGCCACCTCCTGATACCAAGGACTGATTGCCCTAGGTTCAGGTTGGCTGCATTACACAGGAAATTTTATATATTCAGCTCAGGGCTAGTAGTGGACGGCAAAAAGTAAAGGTAACAAACAGCCTTCGTACGACTGTTCTACACAAACTCTGCTGGCTCAATATTTACTTTCATGTCTCAAATTTCAAGCTTTGATGTCAAAATACTACAAATAAACCCCACATGTCCAGAAGGATTAAGTTTATTTTTCATGAAAGGCTCCACATGCTCATTTAGAAGTATACTTGCTGCACAGAAGTTTAATTTAAGAGGAAAAAAAGGAAAACAGACTGTGCTTAGAAATTTGGTCCTCCAGGATATATACCTATCGTGACTGACCCGCAGTCACTAGCATAAAGGCCAGCCTGGTGTTAAAGCTTCCACTGTGAAAAAGCTTGCAAAAGAGCAGGAGTTGCCATGATGTCTTGTTATTAACAGCCCACCTCTAACCATAGCCAGCCTAGGAACAAGAGGATCCATTAAGTTATAGGCCCACAACTAGAAGGACAACTCAGTAAAGTCATTATCCGATTTCCCTTCCAAACAGTCCCAGAAAATGCAACCCAGACCTTCCTGCCAGAGGCACATTCTTTATGGGAACAGGGAGACATGAGGTGATACTAAATCGCAAAGCTGGTCTGACCATCGAGCCATCCGGAGCCCGCAGCGCATACAGCTACGCTCTGCTAGCTTCACGTGTGAGCAACAGACAAACCTCGCACTCGCTAACAGGTACTGCTTTGATACTGAGCTAGCAGGTATTCCTTTTTTAAAATATTTTCTTCAGCTGCTGAGGTATACGTCCTGTGGAACAGAAAACAACTCATACATTTCCTCAGCTTCCACAATCTAAAGCTACATTAGAGTGGTCATTTTATCCCAACTAACTAAACAAAATGCATATAATTCATTCCGTTGAAGTAAAAAAAGACTTGCACTATAAAGATCAGGTTCTTTTCCATCTTGACACTTAAGACTTCTGGGAATCGGACTGCTGGAAACGGTTTAGCTTCTCCGGATTATTTGATGCCATTTGAGAAAAGTCACGAAAAATGTCCTGATAAATTTCATCTCCTAGGTAGAAAATAAAAGGGAAACAGTTTTAAACATCTGTGATAGTTCACATCACTCATCATTGCACAAATGCCCTACTGTGGTACCAATTACTGTGGAACACTTATTCACGTATAAAGATTGCTTATAGATGGAATGATGTTGATGTAAACGCTCTGGGACTGTTTACTTGCATGCACGTTCTGGAGAAGCAAATTAAACAAAGCCAAACTATACCTGAAATAGTACCTCAGAGGCAGCCACACAGAGGAAAGTTCAGAGTTAGAAAGGAAAAATGAAAGCATTTAGAGCAATGTAAAAAAAAAAAGTTTTATTAGCTATTAAAGGAATAAAATCCTTGTTTTTGCAAGGAAGTGCTAACTAAGATTCTCTATAGAAAAGTAGAATTATGGCCTAAATAAAGATTACTTGGAAACAGAGGTCAGAAGTCTTACAGCCAGACAGAAATCTCCATGAAAGAAACAATCAGCCAGCAATAGCATAAAAAAAGAAAAAAAGCAATCTTAAGTAGAGAAATCATTGTTCATAAATGCTTTTGGTCAATTACTTCAGCAAATATAGATTTTTTTACATGCATTACTGAACATTCTTACACCTAGTTTTATCTGTAAGAGTGATGATACTTTCCTTAAACATCTTTCATTTGTTTTTTTTTTTTTTAATCTTCACCCTTTGTGCTTAAACACAACCCGACTACTAACACACATTCCAAAATGAGGGATGGCAGCAAGTTCCACCAGGCCTGTCCCCCTGTTCCTGGCTACGCAGGAAAACACACTGAGGAACGATCACTACTTGAGCCGTTGCCAAGTCATTCTTTTGCCACTTTAGAATGGACATTTTCACATTCTTTCATCTGCTGCAGCATTTTGGGCCTTCAGTTCAGGTTTCATTTTAAAAACATTAACCATACTCTGTTGCCTTTGAAGGGAATTAAACACAGAAAACATCTGGTCTGGTCAGGAACCACGCAGCCATCCTCGTTTCACTGTCTTCCCAACACAGATGGCTGCACAGGACACAAGATCCCAGCACTACTGCACCTCGCTGACAGCTTGATTAACAGCGTGACAAAGAAATCCACACCCATTCTCTTTCATCTTGTATGTTGAACACAAAGATTATTTTTTTCGAATATGATTGCAGAAGAAAAGTATTCTTCCACCACTTTTTAGTCCAAAGGGCAGTTATAAAAAGGCTATTTTTGGGTTTAAAAGTTTGCACTGCAGTGAAGAGTTACACGGTTTTGTTTTCCCATCTTTGAATGCACATTTCCAGCATTAGAACTATTATTATTTTGGAGATGAGACTCCATTAAATTGAAAACCCTTTCAGAAATGATAACTGACCTTCCAGAAATATTTAACATGCATGGCATGTGGGTTCATATAAAAATGTAACAACACAATTCTTCCCAGACTTTAAAGAGAAATACATTCAATACTGCTCTAACTAGGAAGTCAGTTCCAATGACGTTCCCTTTTGGTTTCCCATTTAGTTTCAAGTATGTTCTAGAGATGAAGCAGGCACAGTAACAGCTGGGTCACAGATTGGAACAGTTTCTGATAACTGCTTGCATGGGGAGATAAGCACCCAATGAAGGGAGTTGTAACATTCACCAAAAGAACAGCTGTGAGGACCACAAATCCGAGTCAAACGTGGATGAGGAAAGCGATCATGCTCGTAATACAGAACTGGTTCCACTGGTGAACCGGTACTGTAGTTCAACTGCCCATATTTGGTTCTTTCAAATTAACTTGAACGAAAAAAACAAAGCTATTTTTGCAAGATCCACTGTGGCTCTGCTTTTGGCTCTATTACATAACAAAAATACTACATACAAAAATAGACTAAAATAAAGTGCCCTTTTAGTTTCTATGCTGTGTTAAAACACTTAACATTGTAAGCCTTATAATAATTTTTAAATTCTACTTTAAAACTGAATTCTGGAAATTCCCTTTCCAAGTAATGTTTTCCCTAAAGTGCAGATTTCACATACAAAAATATTACGACACCGCTTTACGATTTCACACCAGAGTAACTCAAAAGGCACACATCATACATTCAATAAAAGACAGGAAGAAAAAGTCGCACTACTAATATCAGATAGTTGACAGACGTACTGTAGCACCAGAAGATGAGCACTTAAGTGTTATACAAGAAACAGTACAATGGCGCATATGGCTTCTACCACCAGAAATGAACTTGTTGTGCAACAAGCTAGTTTCAGCTAGTTCACATTCTAGGAATATTTTGGAAGACCAACTGTACCTTGCAAAGCAATGTATACATTCTCTCAGGAGCTCAAACCAGCCAGGTATATTCAAATTAAAAGCATTGATGTCATTGGCTACATCAGTAACTGTTTATCAACTGCATGACTAAAGCAGAGAAATAGGTAGTTGGCTTCACTCTGACGGCAGCAAACTCACACATTGATATTTATCCTCACATAGCTCCCAGCAAACATACAATTGTCTTGAAAATCCTTATTTTCTTCTAGAATCATAATTTGGGAAAAGAGGATTTCTCCAACAAGGGCAATGCAGATAACTTAACACATACATGCAGTGAAAAAGACCCGCCTCCTCTACGACCACGTAAAGGTACGGTACCTTGCGACAGCAGGGACAGGTTTTGTGCTTACACTTAGGAACACAACCCTTCTGGGCTAGCGGACACTAACATTGAAAACAACCAAGTGTTTACTTCAACTTTTAAAAGAGACTTCAGCAAGTAAAAAAATCCACCTATGCCATCCAAAGAGACAGCAAGATCTCCTGGCTGGGACACTGTGCTATGGACTGTGGCCTGAATTTCAAAAATTATTCTAATGATATCCTCGCCCTGATTTGGGGCAAGCTCTGTTCATCGTGGCAGCTCCACTTCCGTTGTCAGTCTCGCCTGCTTACAAGGATCAGAGACTATCTGTAAAATACCTGGATCAGACTGTATCAACTGCAGTCTCTAGATTCTACTGCACTACAAACTGATAAAAAGGTCAGTGTAGTTTCAGTGAAAAACTTCACCAGCTTTTTATTTCCCTAACTGAAGAATCTGTCTAAAAAATACTTCAAACAAGATGTTAGGGAAAACACTCTCCCCCATCTCCAGTTTAAACACATTCATATTTTCCACGTGAGTAGTGCCTGTATGTATTACGAATGAAACATTTTACTAAACACTTGTAATGTTTAGTAACCAGCTGAGGTTTTTTGTACAAACTATAGAAACATTTTCTAGTTTATGGTCATTTTGGACTTGTGACAGGTCAACTAAACGATCTGAAATACTAATTTATGATTTAGCACAGAGCTTTTCAATCAAAATGCCTACCACCCTTAAAACAAAGGCATTTTTCTATTTGAAACTGATAGTTACTATTTTTGCTTCTTAAAATAAAAATAAAACTACTCAAAACTACTTCGGTATGTGTTACCTTCAGCCTGTCAGTGAACACGAATGCATCATAGCAGAAAACAGCTTTACTTTTAAAATGGCCAAACTGGCAATAGACTTTTTTCATACACAGCACTTGCTGCGTTTTCAGAGTGGGGAATTCTTCTTCCTTTAAGCTCATAATAAAGTATATATATTTTAAAATGATCTGTTGCTTTGCCAAAGAAAGCATTTTAATATCTGAGTGTCTATAGTATTTCTATTGTTTTGGTTTCCTAGAAGATTTGTTTAAAAATAAATTTGAAAAGCATCTATTCTTAAGGAAAAACTAAATAAATTTCATTTATTTAAGAGAGTTCATCTGGGATATTGACATGAGCCTCCATGTTGCCCCTTGAGTATATTCCAGCCCCAACCTGGTAAAAGACAGAAGCACACACAGTCCTTAGGAATCAGTGGTAAATACATAAGGGCTTTACAGGAATGAGCCAAGAGTACTCAGCGCTCAAAAGTAAGGTTTGTTGTTCACTGCTGCCAATCGCAGCAGCATGGTTTTAACTATCGAACTTAACAATCAAGTGTGCCTTCATTATTGACATTTGCATGAGATTAATTTCGGTTCCTATGGAAGCACACCGCAACAGAAGAAACGGCTTGCATAAATATCACATCACAACAGAGTGGAAATTGGGACTAAGTGCCTGAGAATAAAGTTGCACATATTCATTAAATGTATTTTGTTACTTTCTTGTACCAGTTGACTCAGATGTCTGCCAGTATTTTTTTTAATCAAATGGTATGATACTATGCATACAAAAATACATACTTAAGAATGACTGGTTTGTTTCTTATTTGTATCTTAACAAATAAAAATATTTAAAAATAAAATAATACTTTCCTATTTCTGTCTGGAGTTATTTTGAAATATCTGATGTACATTTTTACATTGGCATGCAAGGATTTTTTTCTTAAAAAAAGAAAGAGAGGACCATTCCACAGGAAGGAGAATGGTATCCTGTAATAAGATGAACTTCTCAGCTGTCTCCGAGCAACCCAGGTCAGAAGGCTGCTATTCAGTAATGTCAGGTAAATCCTAACATTACGTGCATTTCAATGGAACACCAACAGGAGAACACTGTGGACAACTACCAGAAAACAGGTTGGTAATGGCTGTAGTAACATACACTACTATAATAACACTCTCCTTTTAGGTTCCCTAAATACTCTGACAAAGTCACACCAGTGAATTTCAAGAAAGCTTTAAGATGTGCTGGTTGTTTATAAGAAAACATTATCATATGAAGCAATTTTAAATTTCCCTCAGCTCCTAAGAATCTAACTGCAAACTGATAAATTCCTGAATACACTTCTTATACTGCATTTCAGTATGGTTATTAGTAGAGTATTGACCTGGCTGTCCATAGAGTCCTTCCGATTCACGCATTTCTTCATTCATCCTTGCTAAACGCAACCTACGATTTAGGAAACAAAAAGAACAATGTCACCTTTAAAGCACTAAAGAAGACTGTAATTCAAGACCTACTTCGCACTCCCGAACCTCACACCAGTGAGGTCACCTATGGATAGTGCACTGTCCTTGCTTATACTTTTGCTCTCCCTGTTTTTATGTAAAGGAATTTTGATATTTCTTATGTTTTTAACTTGAAACCAAACAGGAAAACCTAGTTACCTAGTGAAAAACAGAAGACAGAACTTACAATGTCACGATATCTGCATTTGCAGCTTCTACTGCTATACTCAATGGATCTTTCCCATCTTCATCAGTGGCATGCTGGTTTGCTCCTCGTTTTAGGAATAAACACACTTGTCTGTTGAAAAAAAAAGCATTTAAGAATAATTTTCACAACATTAAGGGAAAAAAGCAAATAAATTCAAGCTGGATGCAATAGATTTGGTTCAAATCACAGCAATCCACCTTAGAAAGGCAGCCTAACTCAAATCACGCTAGTGCAGCAAGGAGTTGAGCCCTGTAAAAGTGAGACTGCCTTTCTGTGTCATCTTAGCTCAGAGAACAAAAAGCTTCATCCCTTTTACCTTGGCAGACAAGAATCACTGAGCAGGATACATCAGTAGAGGAAAGAATACAGTTCACAGGTGTCTGATTTACCCAGTAGAAACGGATCTCATTTTTCTCTGCTATTATAATTCTTCATCTTTATAATCAGAGCACGCTGACTAAGCTTGCGTCTTAAACTCTCCCACGTTGTTGCACTCTATTTAGAATTCATGCATGAAAGAGTTTGGGCACGATCAGCCAGATTATGATGTGCTGATCTGAATCAAGCTGGTAGAGGGTTTCAGTTAAACGCCGTGATTCCAAAATTCAATGTACTGCATTATATCTTGAGATGAGATACACTCAGTCCAGCCCAGATGGGATAAGTCAGAAAAAGCCTTGGCCCTCACACACCACCATTTCTTTTATTTGTATCATATTTCTAAGAAATCACGAAAACATCTCATGAGTCTTCACTAAAAGTTCATGCTATTTCAAAGCATTATTATTAAATACACGTTTTTATGAAATGGACCGAAGTGTGTTTATAAGTCTGTGTTTCGCTAGTGGATGAGACTGCTAATTCAAAAAGTTATTTCCCTTCACATCACAATTTCAAGGGAAACCCAGATCACCTGATACATATTAAAATGTCAGAATATTTGGGGAAATGGAGATGCTTCACATTAACAACTAATAGTATAGGATGGCAATTCTGGAGCAGCGAGTTACCCAGTGTGTCCTAGAACTGTGGCATGGTGCAGGGGTCCTCTTCCTTTCATGTCCCTGATGTTCACATTGGCCCCATTCTGCAGCAAAAATTCACAAGTAACCAACGAACCCTACGGAATAAAAGCAAAGAAACAATTCAGCACCAGATCTCTAGAATAAGAGCAAAACCTGCTTTGCCTTCTCACCGAGTCATGCGGCAAAGGAAACAAAAAGGATTTGCTTCCACATCTAGTCTAGACGTTACAAGGTTATAGAATTCAAACCAAAGCATTAGGAAGAAAAAAAAAAAAATTCAGAAACAACCTTGAGAGAACGTTGTAAAGAATTTCAGCATCACTTTATCATTAGTGAAACAAGCAGTTCAAAAGGAACAGTGACACAGAAGTGTCCCTGTTACTGGCCATCCCCTCCTCCCACATCAGCCAGCGCTGTCTGTCACATACCCCTCGCACTGCCTGAATGAGCGGTGTTGTTTTGTTTTCTTCTACATTGACCCAGTTTACTTCAGCTCCATGGGCCAGTGCTTCTGCCATATCGGGAAGATTCTTCTCAAAGGCAGCTCGATACAGCTGCAATCCTGGACTAGCCTGTTTGGAGTCACAGAACACAGAAGACTCTTGCTTGTCTCCTTCTGAAAAGGAAAAAAAAAAAGTTCCTTATCTAATTGCTGTTTTAATAAGGCACCTCCTGGAATTCTGACCAATTTCTCTGGCATAAGGTAGCTCAGGTTTTGCAAAGTGCTGTGTGCATTGTTTCCCAGTTCTGCCAGGAGAAGTCACAGAAGCCTTTAGCTCGCTCCAGCATTCAAGCGTGGCCATTTCATAGAATCATTACTGCCCTGAAAACATTCTTTCAACATTACTGGCACATATGAGTATCCTTCAATCTACATATTCCATGTCATTTCTAATATATATATTTAGAAGTGTGTTTTATCCTATACCACAAGATACGAATAAAACTAATTTCCTGCAGAGATGTAGTCATACAAATACATATTTATCTTCAACAGCTCAATACACTCAAAACGAGGCTAATACTGTTCTGACCTAATTTTTGTTACAAGATACCACTGTCATTTAGGAATTACTCGCCATGGCTATAATCCTTTACCCTAAAGCATAATCTTTCTTTTCATGCCATAAAGAGTTACACAGAGTGAAGTCTGGGCGATAAAGGTGGTGTTATGCATAAGCTTTCATGAGTTACAGCATCAAAAGTGTTGCTACAATGCAGTCAAAGAACGGATCCAAGCTGCTTGCCTACAAACCACAGCTGTGAACTACTGGATTTAAACCATACCTCAGAAGAGTGTTTTGATGTAGAAGAATAAATTTATTTTATATATACATGTTTTGGATATTTTGAGAAGCCATACTCAACACCTGTCAGATCAGGATGCTAATATTATAAAGAAAATAATTTCATCAATTTATAAAACTTTGTGTAAAAAGGACAGTAATGTCTAAAGGCATCGTCAATTCCACAGAAGTAGAAAACAGAAAAACTACGCAGGAATTCTCATATAACACATAAAAGCCTATTCTCTGTGACTAAACAGGAATTCTACCTCCAAAGATTTAACTTTCATAAAAGCTTTACGCAGTTCTGTGGAGACTTGTCTGTATCAAAATGCAGCATTGCTCTATCCACAAAAAACCCCAAACTTCTGGCTCAGCTTCATCTGACTAGAAAAAACAGCTCTCTGAAGTCATTTAGAAGGATTCAATGTCATTCTTGCTACCAAGCCTGGAGGAGAGAAAGGTCACTCAAGCAATTACTACCCTTGTTAAAAAGGTTTCAGCCCACCAAGATAGAAGCGACATAAATTGCATCACCAAGTACTCATCTCTTACAAGAGCACGCTACCAAGAAGCGATTGAGTTTTCATCCTGAAGTGCAAAGCCTAACGCACCTGGGTCATACAAACTGTTAACTGACACAGTAGAGGCAAGGTGTTCTCTGCTGCCATCAGCACTCTGCGGGATCCCACTGTCACTGCTTCGTACTGTTTTGGGGAGAAACTGTAATTACTATGCAGACTAAGTTACCTACTCTTCATGGATACCATGATAATAAAGCAAGCTCTTATACTTGGTCCTGAATACATTTTTTTTTAAAACGGCTAGTAATTATTCAATACTCTTAATGTATCCAAAGAAAAATATGAAGTCACATATTGCAACCATAACATTTATTATAACAAATGCCAAAAATTATTAGAAAGGAAAAGATCAGGATAAGTAAAAGGCTTAAATTATTTCATGAAAACACTAAGCAATGCAGTAGCCTGAAGACAATAGATTAAAGGCAGGGAGATGGCCACAACACACAATGGATCACTAGTGCACTATTGAACACGCCACAGCTGTAGTACTTACTACTACGTAGTTTTGAAGAGGTATCAAAGTAGGAGAAGAGTGAATCTAGTTCATCGGGACAGAATAGAGACTCCCGTCTCGCCTCGTCGCTACTTACAGCAACCGCTGGGACATGCAAGTTAGCAAAGCACAAAGCAGGCAGTAAGGAAGGGATAGGGCAGGAAAGAACGTTATTGGAAAAATTAAGAAGGATGAAAATACGGAGGAAAGAAGGTGGTTAATACGTTTCTGAATGATAAGCATCCCCAAATTCTTCCCCACCTGATACGCACTTCTGAAAAAATCTTTTCTCCCCTATACTTCTGAACTAGACTGTGACCCATTTAAAGACAGATTCTGATTTCTCTGCACGAGGCAGGAAATCAGTTAATACAAAAATATGTTACTTTTAAAAGAACACGTGTAATATAGCTAAGGAGAGAAGTGTGTAAATACCTTTTTGGGATGCCGCACCTTGTTCCCCTGCCAAAAGGGATTTCTCAGGGCCACTGTGCCTTTTCTCTTCCTGACTTTGAGGCAAAGCTTTTGTTCCAGATTCAAGCAGAGACACTGACATAGGCTGCTTCTCTACAAACTTTCTTTCCACATATTTTGCTCTGATGTATGCCTCCTTCTCCTGCCTGTCATATACAAAATCCTTGGAGTTAGTAAGCTAATATTTTAGTATTTTCATGTATTAAAAGAACATCTATCTCATACTAAAGCCTGTAACCAAAACTGTAGTTTGGCATTGCATGTAAGACACAGCACGTTTTCAGAAAGATGAAAAGCACGCTAACTCTTCCTGAATTCTTGACTGAATTTTGCATAAGGCTCAAGAAGAAAGTCATTTTGTTGATTTCATATATGTATATTTCCTTTCAGGCAGAGACTTTAGAAAGTGATATGTGGAAGAAATAAGCATTAGTTACTGTATGTTACTTTTTCGTATTAATCCCTTATACATGTTTTACATTGTTAATAACCAATTAGCATATATTTAGTTTCTTAGGTAAATACAAATTGCAACATTTGTTAGAGGAACATCAAGATTGCACAAGAGAACAGTAATAATAATAAGTCTCAGGTAGGCACAGCCACCGGTTTCATAATGCATACTAAAGTATTTTTTCTTGTAACCTGCGGTACTCATCCTAGGACACACACACCAGTTGAGACAAACTGACGAAAAGGCCTATAAAGTATTGCTATTGAAACTGCTGAAAACCAGTTACCAGTAGAAGCAATATTCAGCAAATCTCCTACATTATTTATATTGTTCACATTGTCTCCAAATTGCCAACACTTTAGAAAATGCTGTTTTCTATACCATAAAACTACCAGCAGCACAGAACTGGAAAGCTGGTGAAAAACAGTTTTAAAAGACATCATATACAGCAGAACAAAACGTTAAGAAACTGCCTTCAAAGACGAATTAGCATTAGAGAAATGGAAGACAGCAGCACAATCATTAGAAGGTTGCTGCAAAGCAGCAGAGCTCATGTACAAGGTAGGCGGAAAGAAGAGAGCATTCTGGGGATGAGGGAACAAAAGCCAAACTCAAGAACCAAGGCAGTGTGAACAAAAGGCAGAGCCTCAGGCTCCTTCCAGAAGCACTCACAGACCAAGTACAGCTGGCTGAGATAGTACAAAGCAGACAGAAACAAAATCAGGTTGATGAGAGAGGAGGAGTGTGCTATGGAGTTGTCATCAGAAGGAGAGAGTGGCATCAGAAAAAGAATAAATGAACAAGAAGCCAAAAGAGACCAACACAAGGAATATCCAATAAAGACAGAGCGAGAAAAGGGAGAGAGCAAAACACACTGGTGTAAGGGGAAACAGAGTAAATCAAAGGAGTGTTACACTGTTGAGTGGCAGCATATTTTAAAGCTGGAGGCTGAAGAAAGCAACAAGAAAAGGAAGTAGGAGGCCCTGCAGGTAAAGTACTACCTTTGGCTTCCAGGTTGTGGCTTCTTTACTCCCACTTTTTCCAACTTAGCTTCGTATATTCTGTTTATAACATCATTTCCCAATTCACACATAAGCTATGAAGCAAAATAAATAAATTCAAATACAGAGGCAAAAGACTTGATCTACCTATTTAGTTATCTTTAACCTCACTCAGTCTATTTTTACAGCTTAGTATTTTCACTGGTAAAGGTACACTTGCAGAAATAAGCACGGGCTTATGAAACAACCAGTAAATAGAGACTGAATTCCGAGTAGGATAGCAAAAAATATAGTCACTCTTATAAAGTGCCATTCCCCTCTTAAAACAAATGCAAAAAATGACCATCTGTCACTCAAGAATAATTTTTGTGCAATCAGGTGACATCTGCAGGCCTCACTAAAAAAGTTATTCTATCCCATCAACAAGAGACAACTCAATCAATTCCATTCCATCCTGTTCACCAGACATTTTTGCTAAACCATAATGTTATGTTTATAGAAAAAAAAAAAAACAAACACACACCAGCCTGCAGATACTTCCCTTTTTTTTTTTTAAGTACTATTTAAGTAATTCTCCTTATTTGAAGGAGAATTTGGCCCAACTTACTGATGGCAATGATCAGACTTCTTGCTTCTAACACCAGCTCTGGTACTTACTTGAACAGGACAAGGGGTGTAGTTTTGGGGTAGTTTTTTTGTTTGTTTCCTCAGCATGAACACATTGATATTAAAATTCTCTTGTGGTTTGACCTTTAATAAACACCTCTACTCACTTTTGATTGTTCAGAACAGAGAAGTACTACCTAAGTACCAGAATACCACGCCTAGAAGCAAATGCTTTGCATTAGTTGTTCAGTTACACACACGTATCCGTGTGTGAATTCCTATTTCTGTGTATCAATGTCACATGACTTTGATAACCATGTCTCATGCCAGAATTCTGGCACACCAGCAGCACACAGAGCAGTTGCACCAGTGTTCTTCTACAAGCCATTAGAAGTATAAAATCAAGGTCTCACTGTAAGAGCAGACGTTGAAATCAAGTATGATCATGCTTTAGGCTGGGATAGCACTTCCAGAATTTTTCAGCCCACCATATTATTGGCCTGCAAACAGATTTCCATTTTCATATGTTGAAAGTATCATATGAAACTCACTACTCAAATGCATTTGTGAACCTGAAGGTGACATAAGTTGTTCTGGTTGGCAGGTTTGTAACAAGAATGACTACCACTAATACTGAATGTATTGTAGGAAAGAGTGGATTAGAAAAAAACAACTCTCAACTATAAATACTTTTCACTCAAAAGTGCAAAATACACACTGGTTACAAATGCAAGTGTTTCTTGCATTGGACTTGCTAATGCAGAGGATTTAGAACAACAATCTAAGTACCAAATAGAAACTTGTTTGATAAATATTATCATACCTTTAGAAGTTCAGGTTCCCATGAATCCAACGTTAAAGATCTTACTTTTGAAAAGTGGACTCCCAAGCTCCTAAATCATAGAATCATAGCATGGCAGAATGTTAGGGGTTGCAAGGGACCTCTGGAGATCATCAAGTCCAACCCCCCTGCCAAGCAGGACCATAGAATCTAGGGCAGGTTGCACAGGAACGCATCCAGACGAGGCTTGAAAGTCTCCAGAGAAGGAGACTCCACAACCTCCCTGGGGAGCTCCTTCCAGTGCTCTGTAACCCTCACAGTAAAGAAGTTCCTCCTCATGTTGAGGTGGAACTTCCTGTGCTCTAGCTTGCCTCCATTGCCCCTTGTCCTATTGCAGGGCACAAGTGAAAAGAGGTTGCCCCTTTCTTCATGACACCCAGTCCTCATATATTTATACATATTAATTAGATCCCCTCTCAGTCTTCTCTTCTCCAGACTAAAAAAGCCTCAGGTCTCTCAGCCTGTCCTCATAAGGCAGGTGTTCCAGTCTCCTAATCATCCTCATAGCCCTCCGCTGGACTCTCTTGAGTAGATCTCTGTCCTCTTGAGCTGAGGAGCCCAGAACTGAATGCAGTTTGCGAAAATGATGGAGAGTGGTAGAGCAACAACGTCAGGTAGTTCTCTGAACACTCTTGGGTGCATCTCATCAGGGCCCATGGACTTGTGTGTATTCAATTTTCATAACTGATCCCTAACCCACTCTTCACTGACTTGTGGAGAGTCTTCACTCCTCCAGGCTTCCTCTCTTACATCAGACATCTACGGTGAATTGATTGGGAACTTGGCTGTATATATAGTTGGACATTCATATGAGGAAAGATGTAATGTAATTCCTGCAAGTACGTATTAGGTAAAGGAGAATGAGATCCAGTGCAATAATCTGCTTTTGTGGAATACTAATATCACGAAAAAGATGACCAGATAGTAAACTGTCTGCCTAGCTGCTTGAAATTTGTATAAATTCTGTATCTGATTAAAATGAAAGTATTTTGGTTTTCCTCCTCCCCCTTTAAATATCAAAACAATTAATTTCAATAAGCGATTAGAAGGAAAAGTAATTTGCAGTGTCTGCAGCTTCATGTTTGCTCAAGTTCATGTGAAACTGGGGCATAACTTGCTGTACAACTTCAAAGAGAAGGTTGATTACTTTGCACCTTCTTTTCATTAACTATGGAAATGCAGAACTCTCTGCTCAATGACATGCAAGCCTGGCTTTGGATCAGAACTGTAATTCTTACAGATTGTAGATTCATCATCTGGTACCCGCTGTTGTTTTAATAGGCATGTATGTGATGACATGGGCACCAGGGTCTTGTATTTTTTAATTTATAGAAGCTGTTATGTGTTTATCGAAGAGTCTTTGACACTATAATTCTGTTCCTGCAGATAAAATTTGGCATTTAGACATGGAAAACAGTCTTGGAAGACTGTTAATAAAACTAAATGCTTGTGTTTATCTGAGGCAGCTACATATTTGTGCAGTGTGCCCATGTTGTCTGTCTACTGTTTCAACAGATAATCTAAAATTGTTTATTTCAGTTTGTAGAATAGTATAGTTCTTCTAATATATCTAAGTGTATTACACTGCATTTGTAAAAATTATTCTGTGAGACACAGAATCAGCTCTAGTTTTTAATTTTTTCTAGTTTTTTTTTTTTTTATCCTAGGATTTTGCTAGTCTGCTACCCTTGAAACAATAGGCTATTGTGCAGGTTTTTGTCTTCAGTCAAAAGTATTTTAGCTTTACATTTAGAAACGTTGCCAGCTTTGTTTCACTATTTTAGCTCTCTAGTTCTGCAGCCTTGGAAGGGAAAGGACAATTAAAATTTACTTCTGGAAGATGGAGTCCACACCACAATTGTACACAGATTGCAACAGCCAATGATACCACTGTTCGAGGATGGGATACACGAAGCATGAGGTAATGAGAAATTACAGTTTTTTTCTCTAAAAAATACTTTGGAGATATTTTTTCATTGCTCCTAACTTTTTTTTTTTTTAATTCTTTATATATATTTTTTAAAAAGATTAGAAATATGGCAAAGCTATCACTTATAAAAGGAATGGTTGGGCTTGCATAGCTGATATATTTACAATTTAGTAAAGGTTTGTCTCTGTTTTTCCCCCCTCAGCTTCAATTCTGACTTGTATATTGAGTTTCTGAACTATGTACTAGTCTCAAGATGATTTGTTCAATACATAGGCATTACCTGAATGAAGCTGTTCTGTAATTCAACCTGAAAATGGTTTTACAACAGTCCTGACTATGCTATGAACTGTCTTCACAGCATACTATTTAAAGGTAACTTTAATTTCTGAAGGTATTCCATAGGTTAAGTTCACTCTTCACTTCTCTGATTTTAACCAATAGCATACTATAGTATATTAAAGATTGTAGCATGTTAGTTATATGAAACTACTGAATCTATCAAAATCATAACCAAATCAATTAAAGCTTTGAATATACCTAATAAGGTGTTTTTCCTCCTGCTCAGTTGTGATTTCGATAAGCAAGGGAGTGATGTTGTGCACATCTGTTGCCATGACTACTAAAGCCTGTGCAAGCTTTTTCAAGATAGTGCTTTATCCCCTTAGCACATAGTAATTTATCACTAAACAGAGAAGACTGATGTCTTGTAATAACTTCTGTTGCCTTAAAGGGGGATGACTTTAAATTTAGTTCTGTGGTTTCTGCAAGCTCAGGGGTGTAGCAATAAATCCCTATGTTTGCGAGTCTTGTGTGTTTTTGCCAAAAAAGGTTTTCTTAATTTAAGAAACAAAAGCTAAAAATACAAATAGAATAATTAAATGTCACTTCCTGTATGCTTTTCATTGGGTTTGAAAGTCGTATTCTTTGCCTTGTAAAAGGATATATTAAAATCTACTATCATAGATATACATCTGCTTTCATTTATGAAGACACTTTTAAATGAAGCGTACAAAAGAGGAAAGAAAGGTCAAAGGAGAAAGGCCTTTAAGTTGCTTTTTTTGTGATGTTTTTGTAATCATCCTATTTTTAACATATAGCATGCATACCTTAAGATTAAAGCCTGTGTTTCCAAGCAGAAAATGTTAAATATTGTGAAGTCTGCTTCATGTTCTGTCTCATTAGGAAAAGCATCTCTATCTTGCATTAAATTAATCCTGAGTAACTTCTATGAAAGATAGTCCAGATATTAACAAGGTCCTCATTGAAAGGGTAGCTCGGTTAACAAAAGCACACCCCACAATTCTAATTACTTTAAGTGAAGCTCAGATTAGATAGTCCTTGATGCAGATTGTGAGTACTAGGCTATGCCAAAGAGCTCTTTGCAGTGTACTTGAAAAATACATGCAAGAACAACTCATCTGCAATTACATTGTAATATGTCTAGAATGATAGGAATATTTGAAAATGACTAGTTTGGCTAGAAGTAGGAGTTTAAAGTCAGGGCAGTATAAACTGTGGCAGTATAAACTGTAGCAGTATAAGAAGCAAAAAATGAGAGGGGGAGGGCGGAAAAAATTGACTGAAAGCTGCTATACCAGCAAAGAATAAGAGAAGAGAGATACTAAAGAAGTAGCTAGAAGTAGCTATTTCCACAGAATGTGATTATGATAGCTGTAAGATAGAGGGAGTAAAGTATTTTGGACATAGCAAACAAAGAAGGGGAGGGGAAAATCAGAGGTTAGTTGGAAGACTTGTAGGCTAAAGTAGGAAGCAATCTTAATCAGAGAGGAGCTTGTAAAGCAGAGGAGACAGACACTAGGCTGGATGGATATAGAGAATTGCATTAGGAAAATTTAGACTTGAAGAATAAATTCTAAGAAATATGCAAAAAGAAAAATATGAGAAGGTGGAGCCAGGAGCTGGAGAAAATGTTCATGTGATCTGGCCTTAATCTTATGACGTAAGTGGAAAATTCAATGTAGGTATTGTTGCTGTAGGCAGGATGATAAAGTGAAAGGAAAGAATATTCATATTTGGGAAGGAAAGGGATAAAGTAGTCAGAATAATAGCTAAGTTGGCATAAAGACATTTGTGGTAAGCACTACTGAATATACAGTGGACAGTAGTATGTCTTTTTAAGCCCTTACATCTCCATGATCAATGCAAGTACAACCAGTGAAAGGTGCAATAAGGAGGAAAGAAGTGCTTTATTGCTGCATGCGTGCTTGAGACTTAAAAATTTTTACATAAAGATCTTTGGAGAAATTAAGAGGAAGTGTTGAATTCAACTCCCAGAATACCTGGTTGAAAGGCATACCGCAGTGATAACCTTAACCTCTCAAACTCTGAGAAGTGTTGGCATGGGATATCTAAGTAATATTGACTATCCCGAGTACTTACCATAGCTGTCAAGATAGGGCTTAGTCGACACAAGATAGCCCTCAGACTGAGCCCTCAGGATAGAGCCTGGTAGACTTTGAATCTTTCCTTATGGAGCTACTTTGCTTTGTATTAGTAGTTGGGTATTAACAACAAGAGACTACTCTATCTGGTCTTGATAGGAAACCATATGTACAGTAAGAAATACAAACTTTTGGTCAGTCTGTGCTTTCTGTAGAGAAACATTTTTTATTAAAAAAAACCCCACCAAATAAAAATGAAAAAGTGTTGACAAGTTCTAGTGAAGATTGTAGAAGACTGTCAAATCTAAGTAGAATTTTGTTAGATGGTGACTTTGAGAAAACTGGTAATGCAGTAGTGGAAACAAAATCAAAACCAACCCACACCTCAAGTTTAAGAGGCAAGGTAGAGAGACAAACTGATAGAACATGATGTTTTGAATAAAAATGCTAGGTTGTTAATAGTACTACAAATGTTTTCTGAAGTGGTCCGGGTGGATGAATGTGCTTATGGCTGAATAGGTAAAGGGCCACAGGTAAATTAATAATAAACGCCAGAGCTCAAGAAGGTAAGTTCAAAACAGAGCAATAGTGAAAAGCTGTTGTTCATATTTATTGCATCCCTTGCATCTCAGCTTTTCCTATAGAGAGAGCTTGATGTCAAATACAGAACTAGCAAAACTACCTAGGGGTGGAAAAACTCTTATCTGAAAATTTTGTGGTTTAGTAACAGGAATTTCTTCACCGTTGTTAGAGAGCTGTGCTGGAATCATCTGGAACTACTGTTTCCTTTTAGCTCTAGATGATCTTAGTGCAAACAAGGAAACAGCAAAGCGTCAGAGCAAGCAGAAAAATCTGTACAAGTCACTGTTGTTAACAGCTGGGATTTCCCTAAACTATGCACTAGCAATGGGAACTTTAGGTCTGCGGGTGCTAAGGGGATTATGCAGGTTTCCAGGGAAACAGATTCCTGTCAGTGGATTGCAGTTAGCTCTTTATAGACCATTTAATTTTTTTAATGTGTTTTACAGACAGATATATTGCATAGAAAATGCACATGGACAGCTGGTACGAGACCTAGACTTTAATCCCAATAAACAGTACTACCTGGCTAGCTGTGGAGATGACTGCAAGGTGAAATTCTGGGACACAAGAAATGTCACTGAACCGGTGAAGACACTAGAGGAGCATTCCCACTGGTAGAACAAATTATCTGCATGCTGTTTTGCGGGTGGATGGCTTATGTAATTTATTCAGCTAATTATTTTACTGTTTAGGAACAATGCAAACTAACTATGTTTGTGCTATTGCAAATAATCATTTTTCTGCACAGAGGAGAGGTTTCAATGTGTGAATATTCCTTGTGTGATAGTAAATTAAGAGTTTAGATGATGTTAGTCTAATTGGAAAGGAACTGTCTTTAGCATTGTTGGGAGATAGGGTACGCCTCTGAGAAGCACAGCACAGGACTTGTCTCATAGCGGCCTGCTGGGACACAGGTGTGCCTTCCCAAATTGAGCCTCATCTGCTGCACCTGACCTGCCTGCTGAAAAGCAGCTGCCATCTATCCTTCTGTTGTCAAATGGTTGAAAAACTCAATAATTCAGCTGTACTTTTTTCACACTCTTCATAGCCCTTAAGCCAGAATATGAAAGTGAGTCATTTTATTCTCTGAGATAATACTTAGAGCCTGTATCAACCACTCTGGCCTGTGGCTGGAGCAAGGAGAGAATCTTGTCTGACGTTTGCAGACTTCAGTGTTTAAGAAAAGATGAGCGGTTCATATTTTATAAAATTTGGGTTGGAGTAATTCTTGTAAAATAAATCTGGACCCTGAAGCTACTTGGAAGCAAATGAAGATGTGAATTAACAGAAGAAGCATTTATACTTTTAATCTTCTAAAAAAAAAAAAAAAGAGTAAAACAAGAACCGTAAGACATTTGGTATTAACTTGATATGTAAAATGTAAAAATAGAAGAGAAATATAATCCTGCTTTTGTTTTAGGGTCTATTTTAAACTTTACTGTAAGAAGGTTGTGAGATTTTTATTTAACATGTTATTTCTAATCCGTATTCTGCTTTGGGGAAGTTTCTTATATTTAGAACTTAAATATTTGTCTGACTTACTTAACAATGAATTGGCATGTATCCTTAAGGAATGAAACGACTGAATGGTGTGCCTTGTTCTTTGGATTTTTTTTTTCAAAACTTATTTGTTGAATTTTAGACACCTCATAGAAAACAGAAGATGTGGAAGCTTAAAAGCAAGGTGGCAAAAAATAGTCTTTGGAACAATGCGTATCACTACTTAAACATTTAAGCCGAAGATAATTTTTAGTGCTGTTTTTAAAAAAATCATTTAACATTGTCGGGTAGTGCATCAATAGCCTCTTGTTCTTTCTGATCTTATTTTTTAGGGTCTGGAATGTCAGATACAATCATTCTCATGATCAGCTGATCCTTACGGGAAGCAGTGATAGCAGAGTTATCCTGTCTAATATGGTATCAATTTCTTCTGAACCATTTGGGCATATGGTAGATGATGATGAAATAAGTGACCAAGAGGACCAGCATCAAGAAGAGAAGTATGATGTTTCCTGAGTTTTATGCAGATGCTTATAGTTTGTCTTTTTCATTGTAGTGGTTAACATGTAATTTTTTTGCTGACTAGGATTTTTGTATACATGCCTTTCAGGTAAGTAGTTGTAATTCCTACTTCGTTCTTCTTTACTCAGAGTCTTGGGTAGAATACACTCTTTCAATCTGATTGGCATGGTCACTGTTCACTGGTAGAAGGGGAATGGTGATGCTGAGGACAAGTCCCAAAGTTCACTGAATCAGTAAAAAGATTCACTTTAAGGGAGCTCTGGATGAAGTCAAGCACATACAATAATCTGGGTTAAGTGAGAGCTGAAAATCTGCTTTTTTGTGTTTTCTGTGTGTGTTCTCACCTTGAGGAATCATTATTGGTTGGAAGAAAAGAAGTATAGATGTGTTGGGTTTTGTAAATTTCTCTTTTAATACTGCAGCCTGCTCTAGAAACCAGTAAGTCATCAGACCTACTTCAAGCAAAATAGAAGTTTTTCTTGCACTCTTGGTAGAGAATAACGCATGTTGTAGCAAGCATTTGTAAACACCACTTGGGTGTGTGAGGGACCACATTTTTTTGCACGTGAATTTTGAAATCTTTAGTAAAGAGTTAACTGAAATGCCAGAATAATTTTTCATCCTCCATTTTGTCTGCCTTCAGCTTTTTCATTGTGCAATACATGATGCTTGTTTTCCTCTCTGTACTTTTTAATGAATATATATATATGCATATAGAGAGTTCTGTAGATGTAGTGTGGGCTGAGACTTTCTAATTTTGTGACTATCTTACATGGTGATCATCAGCAACTTTTTCATATTGGTGAAGATAATGATATAGAAACTCATGTAAAATATTTTGAGACCAACAGGTTTTAGTCTATATTTTTCTATTATTTGCAGCTGTGAATATCCATGTTCTACATGTCTGCACTGAACAGTTGTTACTTCTGATAAATTATTGTAATATGCAAAGCTGTTTGCGATTAAAGAGGCAGATTACCTCCTGAACTATCTTTTTAAATGAAGAACAATCAGATAGGATGAGGAGCAAGGAAATTATTAAAAAGTCCACCAGTTACTCTGCTGCATTTGCTAGATGTTTCAGTTAAAATTCTAAGTAAAGTTTAGGTTACTTCTCTAGTTGTGTTTTTAAGATTACTTTTACACCTTTATTTTATTAAGAAAGATGTAGGTTTGCTCCAAATAGTTTTGACAGTTTGGCTTCACATAAATCACGTGGAAACCATTTTTTTTATGTTAGGAAAGGAAGGTATCACATGTATAGAAATGGTTAATTTTAAATATGCAAAATGTCTCTAGAAGTAATATGTGATGTAAGTGCCTGGAAAATCAAAGTGTATCAAAGTAAGTACCTTGAATGTTGCTCACATCAACATTATGTACTCACTTTCTAGAACATAACTACACGGCAGCATTTTAAATATAATGTACCTTTTGGTTTCTTACCTTTGGCAGGGGTTTGCAATTTATTCTGTTCTGGATGGTAGATAAATAGCATTAATAGAAGTGAGAAAGAGGCTACTTTTTTTTTTTTAATGGGGTGGGAATGTATTAATATAATTAACATCACAAGTAAATAGAGTTCTGACAGATGTTGTATAGCAGGTTACCTGGAGTTCTGAATTTCTGTTGATTGTAAACCATGCAGGTTGCTTCATTAAAACCCAAATGATTGTTTTTAGAATAGGAATGTTTGAAACCAAGAATATGCAAAGCAATACAACAAATAGAACCCATCTTTTCCTTTAGCTATGGGATGGACATAAACCACATCATGAATGACTTGTGTAATATTAATGTAGAGCCATTGCCTGCTCCCAGAGACTACAAGAGTATAAATACTGTATTTGTTTACTAAATATATCCTTTTCAGCTGCTAATCTGTTCTCTAGAAAACCTGGGCAAGCATATTAGTTTTTATGATATTTGCTTGGTACTGTGAGAGTTGTTGTTTGGTTTTGTTTTGTTTTTTTCCCCCCTCATTTTGTTACAAGTTGAACTGGAAGAATGTTTCCAAGGTGCTCACCAGCCTTGAACTGTTGTCAGATGAATGTCTGTTTTGTTCTGGGTGCAGTAATGAAGTGGGCATAACAGCTCTTTGGAATACTTCTTGTTAGTGAACTATTAGTGTCAAGTATTTAGGCTTTAGGACCTGTTTTCCTCCTGGAGACCTCTTTGAAGAGTCTGTTTCCACCATTCCATGGGTACTGTCTCTTCTGTGAAACACAAGCTTTTATTGTATGGTTTTGTGGGGTGTGTGCGTGTGGTGTGATGTGGTGTTTTTGCTTGGGTATGTTCTAGACTTTCAAGAAAGTGCTATTTTTTTGTGGGGTTCTTTTTATCCTGTTTTGGAGAGCATCTAGTTTACTATTAAATAGCACACAAATCTTGAAAATGTCTTTCTTGGAATACATGAGGAAGAGCAGGTTTCCATGCCATTAGTATCTCTAGCCAGTCACCTTCATACTGAGTGACCAAATTTCTCTCAAAAGGTTGAAATATCAAGTGGAAAGAAAGAAATAGGCTCTTTCCTCACAGGCTGACTCTTTTTCATGTCCTGAATAAAATAACTTATAAAAATAGTCCTTAGATTAAATATGAAAATGAAGAATATGTAGCAGTTGTATTTTTGAAGTGGTTTGTTTTTTCTTTTTTCTACTTAGCAAGAATCCCCATATTTTAAAAACCTTGACTTGTGGTACTGTTCTACACAGCTTCTGAGATCTTTAAGATTCATGTTAACTTTTAATATATTTTGGAGTAAACTTTCTAATTTTTATTGTATTTCTTGGCTGGAGATAAAAGCCATTAATATGCCAGTTTAAGTCTTCATTGTTCAACCATATAGGACTGTGCATGAGTCTACCCACACACTTACTCTTGCCAGATTTTCTGTAGTAACTGCCTACTTTTTAAGGTTCACAACTGAAAAACAATTATTTGGAGATAACTTTTTCTCTTAAGAAAAGAATACAGGTTCACTGAGTAAACAATAGACAACAAACCATAAGTTGCTGTGTTTTGTCGTTGCCAAGGAATTATTCTTTGAGGTTTCTCCTTTGGGTGTTTTTTCCATGTATGTCTTGACATCTTGGGGCTTTATATGCTCCCGTCTTAGAGACCAGAGCATGCTTCATGAGCAGTGTAACTAGGACTATTGCATGAGGATCTGTCTCTTGTTGCAATTGAGTGACCTTCAGTTCCTCTTAACTGATGATTCAGAACAGAGCAACTAGTTTGCTGTCTTCTTCCCTACTTTTTAACTGCTATTCTTGTTGTTTCTCTCATCTATCATAAAAGTGTAAGAGCAGCCTCCTTGTATCATATCAAAGTTCTCCTTAGCCTGTATCATGTCTCTGATATTGACCAAGAGGAAAGGTTATAAAAACAGGAAAAGGAGATGATACTTGCCCTGGGTATGCTTCTAGTCCCTAGCAGCTCAGGGACCTTTACGGCCTTCTGAATCATCTTTGGAGACTTCTGATTCTTCCCTTTAGGATTTTCTTTTGCCATCAGCTATATTCCTGGGTTTGTCTTCTCACAAACTGTGTTTTTGTTTGTACCACAACATGCTAGTTGTGCACGCACTGCCTTTATGAAATGTGTCTAGAAAAAATATGCCAACTGTTTGTTTTCTTGCACTGAATAAGGAAAGGCTTCAGTGCTTTCTATCTGGAAAGCCCAAAGCCTCTGTCAAAAATAAGTAGGTAGTCTAAAAAGAACACCAAGCTGTCCACAAAGAGGAGATGTAGGCATGTGGCCAGAGGAGAAGTATGGTGTATTCTGGTCAGGTCTGTAGTCTGGATAAATTAATGCACAATTCAAAGAATTCTCCTTGGCCTCTCTTTCTTCAATGGCTTTGCACTCTGGTGTTGCAAGGACTTCCTCCCTGCGATGCTGAACTTGCCTTAATTCCAAATCTCCTGAGGATGCCTGTTGGTTTCCTTTTAGACATTTGCAGAGCAATGAGAACTGTATTCCTTCAAATGAAGGTGGTGACTGTATTATACCCTTCATTCTTTGCTCATCCAAAATCCTTATGTTAGTGAGCGAGTCTATATTTGGTTATGTTAAACTAGTCTGACGGTCATTTTAATCCTACATTGCAATTTCTAACAATAAACAAAAACTAATAGGTTCTGATAGTTTAGAATGAACATCCTTACTCACTAATCAGAATTCCTTTTCTTTAGTTATTGCAATATATTTGCTTCATAGCTTTGAATTTTAAACTGTATAGGTCTCTGTTTGGTATGCTGATGATACAGAGCAGGAGAAAAACATTTGCTACCTTAGGAGCACCAAGGAGCAAGGTACATGCTGCATCTACAGCAGCATTTTCATTCTTCATTACTTCTGTGGCCAGAACTTCATGCTAAAGCTTGAGTGGTAACAGAGGACTTGCTTTTTAAGATTAAAAAAGCCTTTTCTGTATCCATACCAATTAAAAAATTGATACGGTCAATAACATTTTGAGCTTTGATGTCCGTCTTGAAAAGGAAGCCATCGTTAAGCCTTATTTTGCAAACTGAGTTACCAGCTCCCTTGGCTCTCTTTGGGGTTTCACTGTGTTTTCACTGGGAGAACTGATTACTAAGGTCAATATGCCACCTTCTCCCTTATGATACATTTTTTGACAATATGTTCTAATCATATCCTTACGTTTCATAAGATTCATGATGGATTCATCAGGGGCAAATTGTGCTTGACAAACCTAATCACCTTCTATGACAAAGTAACCCACTTGGTTGATGAAGGGTGAGCGGTGGATATAATCTGGACTTCTCTGAGGCTTTCAGCATGGTCCTCCGCAGCCTCCTCCTTGAAAAACCAACTCATTACGACCTAGACAAATGGTCTGTGTGGTGGGTGGGGAACTGGCTGATGGGCCATACCCAGAGGATGGTGGTAAATGCTTCATTCTCAAAACAGCAACCAGTCACAAGCAGGGTCCTCAGGGATCAGTGTTGGGCCCAGTGCTGTTTAATGTCTTCATAAGTTACTTGGATGCTGGAATTAAGAGCACCCTGGTGAAATTTGCGGACAACACAAAAATAAGTGGGGTGGTTGACACTCTAGAGAGGAGAGCCACCCCCAGGAAGATCTAGAGAGGCTGGAGGAGTCGGCTAGCAGAAACTTGATGAAGTTCAGTGGAGACAAGCGTAAGGTCTGGCACCTGGGAACACATAACCCAGGAATGCAGTTCAAACTGGGATCCACCTGTCTGGAGAGCAGCTCTGTGGAGAGGGACCTGAGGGCGTTGGTGGATAGCAGGCTTAACATGAGCAATCAGTGCACTGCAGTGGCAAAGAAGGCCAGCAGTATGCTGGGTTGCGTTAAGAGGGGCATCATCATCAGAGATAAAGCAGTCGTTCTCCTGCTTTACTCGGTGCTGGTCAGGCCGCAGCTTGAGTACTGCGTTCACTTTTGGCCTCCACTATACAAAAAAGACAAAAACAAGCTGGAGAGGGTCCAGAGAAGGGCCATGAGGATGGTCAAGGGACTAGAAGACCTGCCGTATTAAGAAAGGCTGAGAAAAATGGGTATGTTCAGCCTTGAGAATGCTTAGGGGAGACCTTATTGCAATGTACCAGTACTTGAAGGGTGGCTACCAAGAGGAGGGAGATTCCCTTTTTAGAAGCAGTCACATGGAAAATACAAGTGGTAATGGCTGCAAACTGTTCCCTGGGAAATTCCGATTGGAGTCTAGAAGAAAGTTTTTTACAATGAGAACAATTAGACATTGGAATACTCTCCCAAGGGAAGTGGTGGATTCCCCAACATTAGACAGTTTCAAGACTCATCTTGGCAGGGTGCTGGCCTATCTCACTTAAACTACACTTAAGGTTGGACTAGAGGATCCTTGAGGTCCCTTCCAACCTGATATTCTATGAATCTTTGTTGTCTGTTGAAGATTGTACAAGAAATTCACATTAGGAAGCACTTTTTTTTTTTTTAGTGGTTTTCTGAAAGTATTATGTTTCCATCTTTTTCACCATAGGTGTTAGCTACACTGTTCTTTGATACACACAGAAGAAGATATAACACAAGCACTTCTCATCATTTTGCATTTAAATCTGAGAGATGTAAAGGATTGGTCCTACCAGTACAGGGTATCTCATTGAGATAATGAAGTTCTTAATGAGATTTTAAGTGTTAGGAACATCTTCAGCAATCAGAGAGAGAAAATAGTGGCTGGCCTCTCTGTGAAAAGAGATATCCTTCAAAATTACATCTAAAGGAGGTGATAGTTTCTACTTTTTGTGATATAAAAGTTTGGAGCTTTTTCAATGAGTATGTCACGTGGTTTCTCAATAATACATGTGAACTGTGTGATCTAACGTAACACCTGTGTACACACATCTATGACTTCAGGAGAGTGAATTGTCAGCACTGATATTTTGAAAAGCATTTGTCAAACATTTGTGATAAGGCAGGCTTTCAAGGTATTTTCACACAGCTGCCAATATTATTAACTTTCATATATTTTGCTTGTGATATTTATGTCTAAGGTAAAAGTAGAAATCATAAGGATTATGCTATGGATCAACTAAGAGACTCAATTAATTAAAACAGCTTAAATAGTTTCTGGTTTGGGAATGCCAGCATTGAGGACTTTACTTGGTTGGATGTGTAAGAAGCTGGGCTGAATCTAGTGCAGCAGCACTTTCCAATTCATTAGACTATTTTGCTTTGAAACTGTCTGTTTTTTCTTTACCATTTCTTTCTTTAACCCTCACAGCAGGTATAACCTCATTAGTTTATTTTGTGCATTAGGGCAACTATAAAACCTGCTGTATTAAAATACAAATTTCCTGGTTTTAAAGATGGCATTTTCCTGTAGAAGCAGTTCAGAAGGCTGTTATTTTAGTTAAAAACCAAAAAGATACTGCTTACAGTAGTATGAAAGGCCAGTTACTATATATAAAAATGGAGTTCCAGTATAAATGTCCTTGAATTCAGTTTTCCTGAAGAGAGTGAAAAAGGAAGCAGTGTGTTGGTTAAGTTTACCAGAAAAAAAGTCCTACAGTTGCTAGGTTTTCTCCTGCAGTTAAAGGCAAAGGGCATCCACGAGGCTTGTTCCGGAATCCAATGGGATGATTTTCAGGATTCATTTTGGACGCTGCAGTGTATGTTGCTGCTCTATTGAATCACATCTATTTCATAATAATTTTTAGATTAAAGAGGATTTAATTTCGACTGTGATAAGGAATTAATGATTCTTGGTGACTCTGAAAAACATATTTTCCTGAACATTGTAGCGCCAAAACAGAATCGCAAGCACTGCAAACTTAAGTGGTTGTTAGCATGAGAAGTAATTGGAAATAACAGCTCTCTACATGAAGACAATTATGCAAGGCTTAACAGGCTTCTCTCTCAAGTCTGTAACACAATTAACCTCAAAGTTATCTAGTAAAATGAAAGCCCTTCTCCTTACATAGGAGAAGCTGGTAGGGGTCGTACTATGTGAATAAGACTACAAAGAGAAAGCAGCCCGGTTTCAACTCTGTGGCACAGGTCTTAAATTTATGCAGGATGTAGGTAGAGATTACAAATTCCTTACTATGAGTTCTTGATAACATAAGAATTTGATGCCTTGTGAGTTGATGCAATGCAAGAACGTATATAAGAAGAGAAAACAGTATTTTAGTCTGGCCAGGAAAAGTCTTTAAAATAGTACAGGAAAAGTTGAAACTAAAGAAAGTACTTAACAGGCAGTGAGATGTAAGAGTAGGAAGAAAATAGTTTTTACTAAGATTGCCAGGCTTTACAATCTATTACCAAGTATGCTTGTCAAATATAGTCTAGTCAAACTGCTCTATCAAGGGGTCAATAGGCCAAGCACCTACATCTGTGATACCCTAAACTAGCCATAGTATAGCAACTACGTTTTTACACTCATAGCATGCAGCTTTTATGTAAAACGAAAAATCTCTGTGTTTTGACAACAAGCTGAATTATACGTATTAAGGTAGCACAGAAGAAAGTTAAGTTCATATCCACCTCTGTACTCTTCCTTTTTCTGAACTCCTGTCCTCCTTCCTGTTTCTGAACTCCAAGTGGCGGGAGGGGGGTGGAATTCAAGTTCCTGAACTCTTCTCCCTTGTCCAAAACCTGCCAAAGATCTGCTGACTATCCCAGTATCCAGACCATTTTGAATGCTCTCTGCTTCTGTGTCCAGTGTTATGCATCTAACCTAAGAAGGCAAATAACCTGAGTCTGGTCATTAGGACTTGATAACTATGAAATGGGAAGTTTCTGAGATAAGAATAATGCACATGAAAGTATAGCAGTATTCTTTTAATCATTGCTACATTGTGAATAAAGTATTAGAAAAAATACACTTATCAGTGCTATGACATGTTGGGCTCCAAAATTACCTGCTGTATGTTAAGGAGAAATTAAATTATAGCAACTGATAAAAACAGAAGGATAATTCAAATATCTAAATAGACAGAAATGTCTTAAAGTAAATACAAGTTGTTTTCTATGTGTTCCACTAGTATGTGCTGTGACCAAAATCACCTTTTTTACTAGCCTCTGTTAATATTTATATTAAAAGTATTTGTTACCTTGCTTAAGTAAATGTTGGTGTCATAGCTCTAAGTCAGTAACTTCTTGCATTAACAAAATTATATTCAATTTCTGGGAGATAGAAGAGTTTAAACTGATGCTTTAATAAATAGAAATCTGTAAAAGCTGTGTAAAATTTCATTTAGAGTAAATAGTCTGTTGTGGGACTCAAACTGAACAATTCCAAGTATCCTTGATTCATAGAGATTGAAAAATAGTATCATTACCAGAAAACTCATTAGACCACAGTTTTATCTATAACCTTGCATGGCCAGTATCACAGTCTGAGGGTAATAGGTTTCACCTTGTAAGTTCCAATTAGAATTGATTTCAGAACTACAGGCTAT
>JAVSBS010006537.1:56020-71921 GCA_033124195.1 Coracias cyanogaster | reverse complement strand
ATCCACATTCATTAGATCCCCTCTCAGTCTTCTCTTCTCCAGACTAAACAGCCCCAGGTCTCTCAACCTTTCCTCATAAGGCAGCTGTTCCAGTCCCCTAACAGCATGGAAAAGATATTTAACCTGTAACTACATGCTGTGTCTTACTTCAGACACTTTCACCATTAATTTATGCAAACAAAGCAGTTACCTTAATTCTGTCTACAAACAGGGGTCTCTAATCTCGCTTCAATATACATTTGAAGAGACAACCAGCACCCTTCCCAATTAAGTACACGCACAAATCAAAGACAGGGCTGAAGAGTCCTCCAACCTGTGTATCCCAGAGCACTCGATGCACAGGGTGATTCCTAGGTTGATACTGGCCCAGCGAGGATCTGCCAAACCACAGTCACAGCAGGCAGCGTTACCAGGAATACACTGAACTCGCTGTAGAGCGCTTTCTCCCTTTAACAACTTCTCTTTCGTCTCACTCCCAGGTTCCAGGCTTCCAGTAGAAAGAGATGATTTCTTTTCCTGTTTCTAAAAAAAAAAGAAAAGAAAGAAACAAACAAAAATGACACACATTAAAGTCCAACAAATACTGACTCTGCACTGGAATCCTAGAAAAGTAAACTTCTGTTTTGAAGGCTAAAGCCATAGAACTGAAAAAATCCTATGAATTTTAACCACATGATAGAAAAATCCCATCAAAACATATAGGTCAGTGTAGCATTAGTAAGGTGGAGCAAAAGCTAGATTAGATATAAATCACAGCCTTCAAAAATTCATTACATTTTCACCAGAAGACAAACAATACATTCTTTTTTCCTTCCTTCTCATATCAAGGGGTTTTCTCTATTTTTAACTTCCAGGATCTAAAGGGAGATTGTTGGTTGGTTTTTAAACTCACCTCAGATTCATCCCCTTTCTCTCTATATGCTGTAGCAATACTGGTCTGAACAGCCTTAATCCATGCCTGCCGCAGCTTTTCCGAGTCAGCCTGAAGCATGCAGCTTCTGTGACAAATCACACGTGGACTCACATTCAGAGAGACTGACCAAGCAGGTAACATCACGCAACACAGTGTTCAATAAAATACAGACTCCTGAGGAAGTTTCTTGCTATCACCATAAGTATATTGTTTAGTAGGCATCACCTAGTAAATCCATTTATTTTGGGCTAACAAAGCAGCTGACCCTTTATGAATTGCAAACTGCTTGTTTCAAAACTACTTGCAGGTAATGCTAAAATATACAGATATAACTTCAAATAATCCAGGGAATGACTTATCTTCCTAGTCCTTTTCTCTTCTTATCCCAAAACTTCCCTTTTTATATCCTGACATGCAATTTATCTCCATGACACAAGATACAGGTGTCAGTCCTTGGAAACAGTTTCATTCATAGAGATCAAGAAAAAATTATTTTAAAGCTCTCTGACAAAAAAAAAAAAAAAGAACTACTTTTCACACCAACAGTCAGACAAAACATGTCACAAGGTATAAAATTGTTCCAGCACTTACAGGTTGAAAAAGTGTAGGCAAGCAGGAGCAAAATGCATGTTAAAGTGAACCATAACTGAGGATGCAAACATTAGGACAGCACCCTATTAAGAGGAGAAACTTAAGTAGGAGTGGATAGTGTAGATAACCTCCCAACCTAGAACCAGATTGACCTTACATCAAAAAAATAAGTGTGGTCACATCTGAAAGTCACTAATGAAAACTCCGAGTGCTGCCCTTTCTGCGGCAGGACTGCTGCACTTCTCCAAATACAACCAACACACTGCACTGCTAGGGCTGAAAAGGATTTGTATTTGGTAGTTTCATTTAGTGCATTCTGAGATAGAACTTAATGCTATTGAGACAACTTAATGTGTTTCTCTCTCACTACACCAATCAAAAATATGGAGAAATCGAGATCTATTTTCTATATTATTCAGTAGCTTGATAGTATCAGCTACTACTAAGCCACAAGAGCTTCATTACCACAAGCCATTTATGCATAAAGCACAAGAGTGCATGTTTATTTTAACGCCAAAGTAAACTAAACACGAGGAACACTTCTCACAGGATCACTCACTCTTAGCCAAAATTTCAGAGAGCAGAATTGTTCAGATACTTTTCCTGTTTTGATCTATCCCAAGAGAAATGTTAATTTTGCATTGCAAGATGACTGTATATAATTTTTTTTAATTATTTTTAAATAAACATGCTCCACCACTTGTCCTTACTTTGTTGGAGAAACGACCTCAAAACAGAAACGTCTTTCTATGTCTTCACAGTGTTTAACTGTGCAAAGCCGCAAGTCTTCAACAACTACTGTGGGATTATCCTAAGAGACAAAAATTAACAGAAGAAGTCACATAGGAAAGAAAGTTGCTAACAATACCAAATTATTTATCATTTAATTCTGTTTGCTTGTTTACACAAATTTTTTGCCCAAGAATAAAACTTTAGATGGGTGGAATCAGAGCTACTTAGCTGGAAATATTTAGATTAATTTTAATATTTAGGTGAATTTGGTTATATTTAATGAAAATTTACTACAAACTTCGGAGAATTCCTTTTTACCTGCAATCCAATCTACTAAATCAACACGTTAAATTTAAACAATATCCAAAGGAGTTCAAAGATACCTTCTAGGATATGCAGTTAACTCATAAATCAATCAGAAAGATTATATGTAAATCAACAGTATTATAAGTGCCAAGTACAAAAAAATAGAAGCTGGATGGAGTGGTTTTGAAAATTCAATTCAATTAATAATAATTCTATTCTAAGCCAATAGCATTTTAAAGGTGCATTTAAAAAAAAAAACAAAAGAAACAAACCAAAAATGTAATTAGAGCTTATAAACACAAAATGCCTAACCCAAACATGCCAACACAAACTCAACTGTTTGTTTCCTTTCCAACTGCAAAAATGAAGACCCTGAATTGGATAGCGCCAGATAACAGGAAACAGCCTCTGAACCTGTTCTGTTAACATCAAAGCGAAATGAATTCTCCTAAGCTCTTCCCTCCTTCCTCCTTCTCGCCTCCCCGATCCAGTTCTCTAGTTTGTCCCAAGATAAAGAACACTTAGAGCTGTGTTGAGAGAAAGCAGATTGTAGAACAGTAACCAAAGGAGCTGGGGCGCAGGAGCTGAGCAGGAAGCCTGGCTGCCACAGCCTGGGGCAGAGCTGCGCTTGCTGCTGGAATACCCACCACCACCTTTCCCACCAGCAGTCTGGCAGGTCGTGACTGCTGAACCACCCCACATTTCACTATTAGATGCGTGTGCATAGCATCCCTGACTGCTTCATAACAAATGTTCTCGTGCCCTTTTGCCCCCATCCGCTCCCCAGCTGCTAAATTGGGTATGTGAACCCAGTAACTGGAGGGAGCAAGTCCTGAAAGAGTTAAACACAACTGCGCGAAGAGCAGCTGCCAGCAAGTGCACAGAAGCCTTCTGGGACCAACAACTTCTGAAGGTCTTCATAAACCTTCTCTGCAACAAGGTAACAAGCCCTGCAGCAAATAAAGAATGTGCTTACAAGTGACTGTGCAGCAATTTCAAAATCCCTAAGCGTAGTTACTACTGCCATCTTACAAAGGATGAAACTAATTTAGAAAACGCCGTTGGTTGTCGGGGACCAGAGAGGATGCCCATGGCAGCACTGCTTCCCCTTCCTCTGCTCAATAAGAAAGCCATCCCCCACACCCCAAACTCTCCCAGGTCAGCTTTTGATGCCTACCTTAAATTTCTTCTGGTACACAAGTTGATTATTCTGTATTGAGAACCAGCGCCTATTCAAATGAAGAGACATCCAGAGAATACGTAAC
Organism: Coracias cyanogaster; assembly: GCA_033124195.1. NCBI lineage: Eukaryota > Metazoa > Chordata > Aves > Coraciiformes > Coraciidae > Coracias > Coracias cyanogaster. The sequence goes on along the minus strand of JAVSBS010006537.1, from coordinate 68,114 downwards.
TGATTTTACAGTGCTTGACCGACACGTGCTAACATACAGTCCACGGAGAGACCGCATGAAAGAATTCACAGAAGTAATGCCGGAGTCAGTTTTGGCAAGTATTCCGTGAGAATAAGAAACGGAAAGCAGAGACAAAATGGAAATGAAAGCAAGGTTCAAATAATTTGAGTCCTAAACAAACACATTCATGTTATGACAACATTAGTTAGGCTATCACACAAGACATTTTCATTTCAAAGAACATTTACCTCTGTGTTTTAGCAGTAAGCTACAAGTTTAAGCAATTGCTTGATAAGACAAATTCAGATAGTTTGAATAACAAAAATGCTTTAACTACATAAAACTACTCCTGGAATTTTTTTGAGAGTAGAACTGAGCACTAACTTACTAAGGCACTACAGTGTTGCTGTCCCTTGCAGGTTTAACGTCTATCTGTATTTGGCGTTCCTTAACATTTTAGATGCTGAAATAAAAAGATTGCATACAAAACCAAAGGAAAACCAAGGAAAACCTTTTAAGTATGATCCTAACTCGAGCCTCAGCTTTGTAGGAAATATCAAACAAAAAGATTTAATGAAGGCACTCTATAAAATCCAAAATATAATGTGATACTTAAAAACTCCTCTGAACTGTATCCTTCCTTGCCAAACTTACTTTTCAGATAGGATACAATTCCTAGAGAATGGAAAGATCGTTCATATTTTGGAAAAATTATGAGCGCTTCAGATCTCTAACAACTGTGTTTTATCAGACCACTGGATGTAAAAGAAAGCACCAAATATAACCATCCCTTTCCAGCTCTTCTTGGGATGCACAAGGTAAAAGCTAACCGGATCACCACTGGTTTTGAACTGACAAAAATGAAGGGAATGTAAAAATTAATTCAGTCCTACAGTGAAATGTGCATTTTGTTTTGTTCAAGCTTATAACATGAACCTGCATTTATCACAGCATAATTCCCCTATTATCTCAAGTACCCCACTTTTACCACGCGTCACTTTTTTCCACACTGCCAATTAGTTTGAACTGTAAGAGTATACAAAGAATTACATTGCAACATATCTTGTTATTCTCCACAGGCTGTTGAACTTCAAGCTACAGTTTACTACAATTAGTAACAAGAAGGCTTCAGATATTTATTCAACCACCACAAGCCATTCATGAAAAGCACACAAAGATTGTTAAGAATAATTAAGACATACAAAAAACGTTAGATACAAATCAGAAAATCTAGTATTCATTAGAAAAGTTAGTACTTAATCAGATGAGATTCTACCTTTTAACAATTAATCATTTCAAATGTTGTGCAGATATATTTAATTTAAAAAGCAACAAGAGGGTCTTCTTTTAATAGTGGATTTCAGGAAAATAACAGTTATCTTTTTGGGTTAAGATAGTTGAACAGAACAATGCAAAAAGTACTTCTTCCATTTATTAACAGCAATAGTTTTGGTCACTGCTGTTTAAAAGGTATCACTTCTACTACTTAAAAAAAAAAACCTTAGAGTAACTAAGCCTCAAAAATGAGCATAAGGCAGGTTATTGCTAGTATTTAAATAGCTAACTCAACAAAAAAGACTAGAAAAAAACTAATGCTTTTTAATGGGCTTTTCCTGGAATACAACACCAAATAGAAAAACATGAAAAGCAGTGCCTAAGTGATAAAGGAAAAAAAAATAAACACGGCCTTGCCTCAAGATAACATGCAATGGAGCAAACCCCTAACGATGGCCTCAGGTAGTGTAATTAACTTCATTAATGCAATACCCCGTTTGTTCTACGGCTAAATATTTAGGGAGTTACTGAAGCACATAAGCTCCTGTCTGATCAACTGGGTAAGTGAGCAAAAATTGTAAAACACACTTGTGCCATCTTTAAAGCCTAGTCTAGAAGTTGTCAAAGTTTTCTAGCCTCTTTTTCTCCTCATAGAAAACAATGTTTAAGAGAACATTCCAGTCAGCCAAAAAGTGTCTTTTTAAAGAAGCTTTTAATGAACAAGATAAACAATTTAGAATGTAGCGTAACTTGTAGATCACACTTTTGAAGCGGATGTCAATGAAAAATAAATACATTCTATTGTATGCTTGAAAAAATAGAAGTGGCAGACTCCCTTCCAACATATCAGCACCACGGCAGCTTTATTCAGGCCAAGAACTCAAGAGTTATTTCTCATTAACCAGGTATTATCAATACACTCTACTTATTACTGTAGGAAACAGACTGCTGGGAGCCTACAGCAGTACCAGCCAGGAGCTCCTGAGGTACAGGGTATGTACTGAAGGTGCTGTTATAGGGTACACCACATTTATCCTGTTTATAAACTAATTTATGAGTTAATGTTTATAAACCTTTAGGCAGCGTGTGCAGTAAGTACTGACCATAAGCAAAGTTCCTTTAAATGTGTCATTCTCTCAAAAACCTGGTGAGGAGCATGGTGAAGGAGAAAACATACATGGGGAATCTTAAAGGGCTTTGCACTGCCTCAAACAGTAGTGCTCAAATATAGCTGTCTAGAAATGGAATATTTTCCATCATTTATACCCACACAATTCCAAAGAGTTTGAAGTTTAAGTAGAAAATAGTAATAAAAAAAAAATTGAAAAACATTTCCAGTTTCTGAGAACTGAGAGTAATACTAAAAGGAAATACACAATTTAAATTTTAACAAAAAAAAAGAATCATGCGTGTTGATTCTCAAAAGAAAACAGTTTTCTTCATTAGTTGCTATCAGCACGCAAATAAATCAGAGTGATTAAGAATGCACAACATTTAAAAGTTAGATCTCTATTTCCAATGCAGTTGATAAGAAAAATCTCACCAACTTTAACTGGAAAGTCAAAACACTGGCCTTGTACGCCCAGAAGTTTCAGTGCAGAAACTTTGCTTTAATTCCTTTTTAGCTAGAACTAGCTCAATCTTTTTAATTCTTTGAAAAGTGTCGAGCAACAGGTATACTGCATCCCAGGCAGAATCCTTCTGTTATTTTCTTAGATTGAGCCGCTTATACATCCATTGCAAGTAATCAAAAGTAAATGCAGGGTTAATTAAGAGCTTTTTTGCGTGCCAAAGAAACATTGGGAAGGTATAAAAGAAGCTGGTTGGTACCTGATGTGATCTGGCTTTTTCCTGTCATGTGAAAAAATGGGGTAGGATTAAAACATAAGGGAAAGGAGGAAAAGGAACGAAAAAATGCAAAATGAGCAAAATAAGCAAAGAATTAGCATGATCTGAAAATACAGCAGAATTAAAAAGGAAAACATTTAATGCATCCAGCCTAAAACTATTCAGAACATACCAGTGTTTGATAAATGCTCTTCTCCCTACGCACATTTATTCATACAAATCTTTCTCCATGATATGGACTTATTTTTCATTTGAATTTCCAGGAACCAAGGCAGCTTTCCACCTACTGCTCCACAATAATAAATACACCTGAATAAACTCCTGATGCCTCAAGAGAACTTGTGTACAGTAAGATACATCATTTACAAACAGATAGACATACATTCAAAAAATAGGTCTCCACACCCATTACTGTAAGACTTCCCAGTATAAGGATATCACTTTGATTCCACTAAAGTATATTATCTGAAATACTCAGGTACGTTATACACTATCCATTTAGTCACAATAAAAAGATTGCAATACCCCCAGCTCTTTCAGAACACAGTAACACTGAACTGCAAATAGCTCTTGTGGTTTATCTCGTAACCTGCTCCAACACTATTTGTTTCTCAAGCCAGTGTCATGCAGAACTATCCCAAGAACAGGAAACTTGATGCAAAAGCCCAAATAACATCTTCAGACATTTAAACCCAAGCCACCAGCTGCCCAGGAAGAAACTACATCACCCTAGCAAGAAGTTAGCCAGGGTAGGAAACAAAACAAGTTTTCATTCACTATAACATATTTGCCCCCTTATATGGTTTGGTGTTTTTTTCTCCCACATCAACCAGACTTTTCCCAGGATAATCCACCATCGTGCCCACAGATTCATGGACCAAGACATGCACACAGAAGCATCACAATTCTCTAATTTGTTTGCTAGAATCACACTGATGTGTACCAAACCTGGACAAAACTCATTGTACCATTTCCTTTTTTCTTATGCTATTAATGCTGGCAAGTGTATGTACCAGGGGAAACTGCAATGATTTTCGGTGCCTTTAACTCAGTCTTAGAAGAGTACTTAAAAAGGCCTAGAACCATCAAAATACCAACTGATACCAAGAGAGGGAAGCTACCATTTTAAACTATTTTAATGGTAGTTTAAACTACCATTTTAAGCGTATTACTAGTGGCAGTGCAAATACCAGTTATGAAGGAAGATCAGTGCTGCGGCCCTTAGAAATACTGCAATTTTCTGATGTTCTGAACTTTCTAGCCAAATTCTTCTGGTTTTGTTTCAGCTGGTTGACTTTCAGCCCACCTCCCCCCAAGAAAGGCACGTCATGAAGCAGCAAACTACTTCTCTGATAAGAACACCTGTTTTGGGGTCTCTGACTTCAGCCATGCAGAAACGCACTTTATACAAAATACACAATTTTCTAAATGTTTCCTCCTTTGGTATTTCATTGTACATTTTATGCACTAAACAGTTTAATTCCCTGACACAGTCTTTTCTTGTACCCTACCTAGTGACTGGGAAAAACACTCTCACCTCTAATATATGGCAAACTTTATTTGTACTATCTCCCTGCGGCTGAAACGACACCACTATGTAAGTGAAGCTTTCCATCAGGGGAACAGGCACTGGAAAGTGGCAACGACCACTTCAGAGCCTACAACGTAGCAAGCATTACAAATGTATTCAGAAATAAAAATAAGATAAAAATACTTCTCTATTTTTATTAAAATGTGAAAAATGAAGCTAGATTCACAAACTAACAGTTGCCTTCATTAGGGTCTTAAATTTATATTTTATGTATGATAATAGTAGTCGTAGTTTCATAATCATTAGTAATGGTTTGTGAATATATGAAGTACCAAATTAAAATGATGAATTCCATTTCCAAATTGTATTTTTATAGATAGCATATCCAGCGCTATTCTAATTCTGAAACATCCAACCAGCCTATCGCAGTGAGACAAATTAACCTTTTTTTAATCTTAGGGGCCTGATAAAGGTTTAGCTTTATTGATTACTTCTGTGACAAGTAGAACTAAAAACTATAAGCAAATATAAATTATATAGTAAAGGTAAGTAGCGCTGACTCACTACTGAGCTGTTTACCTTGGCTCTCTTAAATAATTTGTTTGGATATGTTTTTATTACGTATGCCAAACCTCTAACTTAACCTGGAAGAATGCAATTGTGTATCTTGATTTAATTATGACTTCCCTATATTTATTTTGAGTCCATTTAAATTTCCAACATACAGAAAGGAGTTTTAATTGAATCCTACTCCCTAACCGCCCTAAGATAAGATACATGTACAGTATTACTAGGTATGAAGCCATGTGGAAGAAGATTATTTCTCAGCTACTTTTCAACACTCCTGTTGCGCTTCCTCCTACAGAGCGAGGCCTTTATGCTCTCCAAAAGAAGAATCCAGACAGCAAGTCAGTTTTGCCTTCAGTCTCTTACCAAGGGGTGCAGTCAATCCTGAAAAACCCCTTGCAAAAAGGAGCCTTTCAGCCTGTTGAGAATCCAACAGAAGACAACCTCCTGCCCTATTGCTGTGGATTTTCCTCCGTGTGGAGAACTCTGAACTCTGCTTGGATTAAACCAACCCAGAAGGTATGTATCAATTACAGACAGATACAGTCAGACCACAGGACCAGACTGAAGTAGTTTAAAGCAAAATCCCTTATACCAGTTGCACATGACTTGCTAACACAGAGCCAGTCTTACTGATGCCTGCAGCCCTTGCATCAGTCTATGGATTTAAGTGAAGCAATCTCAGTTTGTTACAGACCTGTGATGTTCCAAGATGCTTAAGGAATAATAGAATACTTTAAGGCTGGAAGAGACCACATATGCAAATACACATTCTGGCCTTTGAAACACAGCAAATAGTTTAACAGAAACACTGCTGCAAAAATTGCAAAGCATAAGATAGTAAAAAGAGTGCTATATCACAACAAATTAATTTAAAATTCAAGAACTGTAACCAACTATACAGTAAATGCTCCAGCACACATAACATTTCCTTGAAAAAAGCATACACCCTTGGAAACGCAGAAGAAATCCTGTTCAGGGAGAAAAATATTTAAACAATAAGTAAAATATACATTGATAAAGAGACATGAATAGGAATATATATTTTGAATTCCCATCAAATTGCAGAGGAGGAGTCACTGCACAAGACAGGAATTGTAAAGGATAACAATTACATGCTTATCTTTCAGGAAAAATAACTTAAATCCTTAAGTACTCGAGTCCTTCACTGTGTTTCCCTGCTTCCAATGGCTACAGGACTTCCATTCCATTTTGTCCTCTAACACTCATTTTCCCAGCACACACATTCACAGGGCTTATTTTATACCATAATAAGGATAGCTCTGTTTCAACCCCAAAGCAAGGCCAAAATGCAATTACAGAGCCAGACTGCAGACACAAAGCAAGGTTTCCATACATAGGACTTCTCCAGGCTAAGACAGACTCTCAGTAAAAGGCTTGCAAACACCTAGGACAAAATAAGGAAAAATGGCTTTGAATAGTCATTTCTATGTTAATTAAGAGTCCAAGTGTTCTGTCAAAACTGTGGAATTCATGAGTTGCACAGGTTATAAGTCAGACCAGAATTTAGCTTAACAAGCAGTATCTTAATAAACTAGTAAATATAGATTCTGAATAATTACCTGTTCCAGGTCTTGAAGGCATTGCTGGCTCGCTTAAATAGATAACCTTCCATAACAATACCATTGGCTGCATCCACATTGTATTCTAGTTTAGTATCATCACTGGAATAATCCTAGTACAAAGGAAGAAGACAAGAAAAAGACATTGCACGTTCAAATACAACTTCAAATATGGGCAGAAGTAATGTCCAAAAGAGTTAAGACTTAGGAATAATGTTTTGCTTGCAACACTTTAGTCAAACCATGACACTCAGCCCCTGACAATTTTTTTTTAAAAAAGCACTTTTAGGAGATCAGAATGCTAAGAATTTTTACTTTACTGGCACACAAAGGGTGTTTTTTGCTCAAGTACTGGTGACCTCCATGGCCAAGTAGAAGGCAAGCATTACTGACAGAGCATCTGAAGCTTCAACTGCCTGCACAAGTGGTCTCAAATATATTGCAAAGAAAGGGAAGGGTAAGGCAGAGGAATGGGACTTAAGAGTCAAAACGGAAAAGCAATTGCAGCCTGTTGCAGACAACTGTACAGAGCCAGTCATGCTTTAGCATTTTCTTCAGCATTGTCATCTAGACAAGTGAGCCAGGTCAGAACTTAGAAGACAAGTAACCAAATAAAGATGATGCTACCCATTATCTCCAAATGAAAGCAGTCAGGACGCTGGCAATGATAACAAGAACTTAGCAGTAATTTTTTCTTTATAATCTTTGACAAGAATATGAAGCTAGAAGTAGGACAAGGGAATATACATTTCAATCAATCTAATAACAAATAATGGGTAATAACAGCTTTACAAGTTTTAGAAAGGTTAACTACTTCACATCTCCTGCAAGGGTAGACTAAGTAGCAATACATATGGTGATGATTTGATTTCGTATCTCATCTGAAACAGCACGGACTCTTCCCAGGGAGCTACAAAGCTCAGGTATTCAGTCAGCCTCCCCCTCACAGTTACTAGGGGTGCATGGAATGAGATCATTTATCATAAGCTATGCCCAGAGATCAAAATAACATACAGGCTATTATTTAATCTCACTGTTAGTAAAGTATATCCTTACAGTAGGCTAGCAACATATGGCTTCTTGCCCTTAGCTAGGGCAGAAGAGACATATCACTGGAAATTAAGTTTCAGAACAAAACCACCCAGGTTAAACGCTGGAGACGCAGGACATTTCATAACACCACTCCCCCCCTACCTTCAGCATGTACCTTTTGTAAACTGTAAGAAAAGAGGCTATATGAAAGAGTCAGCTGTAAAAGCAACACCATCAGCCTCACGTAATAGTCCAGCCTGCACACAGCTTTTTTGCTGCACTTGATGTTTACTCTTATACATGCAGATGGTTTGGTCCAATCCAAGGTTAAACAAGACAGTGAAGTGGTTACAAATATTAAAACGGGCCCTTTACACTCCCAGGTCAGCACAGCACCAAATTTCATAAAATTACTCACAGTGTTTTCAGCAATTACCAATCTGAATAAGTAAATGTTAAATCTAGATTTTTATTAATTCAAGTCCAGCAGATCAGCACAAAAATAAAGAGTTCCAAAAGAAAATGGAACTATCGCTACCACACACTGATCTGAATGAACGTATAGCTTGCAAATAAAAGCGTCTCAAAAATCACAGTCTTGTGCATTTCTTATTCAGCATTTAGTAACTTTGATTTTCTGCCTGTTTTCTAGATCAGAACATGCTGAACATTAAAGACTTCATGCAAGCACAAACAGCCAAATATCACAGTACAACTTTAACTTAGTATTTCACAATTTAGGACATACACAACATTCTCAAAGTGTTAGAAGTCCTTTCCGTTTTTTTCGTATCCTCTCCAAGCAAAAGGAGAAAATCCCTACAATCACAGACTTAGACAGGCTGATGCCACATTCCCTCCCTCCCCAAAAACCTGATAAATTAACTTACCAGCTCCCAAACATAATGAAACCTGCTAAAGATTTGCATCTTCCTGCCTCAGTGATGCTGCAACTCCTTGTCTAGTGAAACACAATATACGTTCCCTCAGTCTGTTCTGTCCAAGCTATGATGGAATCACATTTTCCTCCAGGTTTGGAGAACTGCTGCAGAAATTGCAACTGTTTTTTCCACTGAATCTAGATTTCTGCTTTGAAGACATATCAAAGCATGACAGGAAAACTCCTCTGGATCATTTATCATGCTATACACTCAGTCCGAATTGTCTAAAACACTGAGCCTTCCTCAGGAAATGCACTTAGTGTCATTTTTAATGATTGACTTCCACCTTTACAGAGCAGGTAAAGACACAAGAGTACACAAATGTTTCATATTTTCCTAACTATTCACAGCAAACTACCAGCTGGGGGGAAGGGAGTAAAGCTTCCATATGCTTTCTCCATGAAACTTCATTGCTAAAGTTGTGGTCAGGAAAAAGATGAATAAACAAACAAAAAACCCCCATGCTTCATTTCAATTAAAAAGAAAAAAGTAGAAAAAAGAACTAGATAAGCAGTGTCTGATCTTACAGTCTCTGGTCCTTTATAATTAAAAGCTAGGAGAAAACCAGTCATGTTACAGTTTATTTTTATCTTGGTGCATGGAAAAGTTGAGTGAATTGCAAAAAAAATAATCAGAGGGTGGTGAGAAATATATCCATATCTTTCCAGTGTCCTGCATAAGAGAATCACATGTTAATAAAGCCAGTCACTATGTGATTCAGAATTTTGTATTCCTTAAGCAAACATACAGCTGATAAAGATGGAATTTTAAACATTATTTATTACTTAGGTGTCAGTTAGGACTAAAGTACGTTTCACCTAATCAAAACTAAGGAAATGAAGCAAATATTATGAAAGTTAGATTGAAGTGCTATATTGCACATTTCATTCAGATTTGAAGGAACGAGCATCTGTGGCTTTTATTCTGATACTCATTTCTCAAGGTTGGTCAGCTACTGGAAGAGAAATGTAGAGGTGGGTTATATAAGCGAAGCGTGTGGTGGCTTTCATATCTTTGTTTTATTTCTTTTTCTTTAAATGACCACGAGGGATAGCAAACCAGCTGGCAGTGGAAAAACAACTTTCATTTCCACAACTAATGCTAAGCTGGTGGGTCACAGAATACTTACTCTTCTTGACAGTGTTTCAGTGAATGCATTTTCATACAAACTTAAAATTTATCACACATACTGGATTAATTTCATAGTTTGCGTGTTCTCTGTTCCTCTACATATAAATTTTCTTGTTACCAAAAGATAAACCCTCATACTTCTCAGGAGCAGATTTACTTTCAGTATGAGGATTGCTGGCAGGTCACGAACGAGATTCAAGCCACTTTAGCAGTAAATCTCAGGGAATGTGAGTATCAGCATTTTAACATGGAATATGTATTCAGCATGTGTTTTACTTTAGAGAAGCAGAGTTTAAAAAGTTTTTTAAAAGGCAGTAAATGAGGGAGCATAAGTATCACAGAAAATAATCTGAAAAGTTACTCCAGCATATACTAAGCAGCAGACACTGCTTGTGCAGCACTCCTGCTCAGAAAGCTGCTTCCATCCCCGTCCCATCGGCAGGAGATGTTTGTCATGCTCAAGTTGAAAGCCCCTTGAGGAAGGGCTTAAAACAACAACAGACACAACAAGTAACAAGGTTTACTGTTCAAGACAAAGTGAAAGAAGGTGCGATAGTCATTGAGCGTACAAGTCACACAAAATACTGGCACATCTTTGTGGTTTTGAGACAGGAATTAGTTTGTATTACTTCTCAGCAGCAGCTCTGGTTGATGCCTGTGTTATGAGTCTGGTGGAATCTGGTTTCCTATCACCTTGTTTACTCAAGGTGTTAAAAAATTTCAGATCATTCTCACTCCAGCTGTTTCCTGAGCAGTTCTTTGGAAGCAGGTTTGGGTTGTGTTGTTTTTTTTTTTTTTAATGGAAAAGGGATTTGAATACAACAAAAACTATTTGAAGTTCAATGCAAATTTCTTCCCTGTATCATCTGCCTCATTTAGAACAAAGTATTAGCTCTGTCACAAAATCAAAAAGCCATAATGCTGTTTATAGATCCAACCAGTTTTAAAATTATTTCTTAACTCATTGCTACTGCAATGGGCTGCAAACTGCTCAGAAAACAAGAGTTGAGTCTTAAGTGATACTGACACTGTGACACCACTCTTTTGATATTAATATTTCCCTATAAAATATATTGCAACAAGGTCCCAGAATGATCATGACATTTCTAGATTAATTCATAATGTGTTGCTCCAGATTAATATGGAAAAAATGTGTTACAGACACACACACACAAAAAAACCACTTTCCTGCATACTTGCCAAGTAAATGGAAGACAAAAGTTAAAACAAACAAAATCAGACATCAATTCTCTTAAAACAGAAATCAAACTACAGTGGTGATCAAGCCCTTCCATGACTTTTGTATTAGCCTCTAAGACAACAGCCTAATTAAACAGGATAATTATAAAGAAAAGTGAGATGAGTTATAAAGATTATAAAGAAAAGTGAGATGAGTTATTCAATCAGTGCAATTATTCTGCATGCATATGCACGTATATGCAAACACAGGTAGTGGGTGGGCAGGTGTGTGCACATGTGCACTTACCTATACATTTCAGAAAAGGAACTGTTCTTTATCCACACAATGAAGCAAAGGCATCATTCTGAAGCATCAGATTAAAACTTCAGTATATTAAATGCATATAAACCTCATGGAGTATTCAACACAAGAAGCAGAAGTTTCAGGAGTTATAAAACACGGGAGGATTTGGCACTGCAAGATTTGGGAACACATGCCTAAGAGGCAGCCCAGTGGAAAGCAACATGACAAGCCATGAGAAGAGAACAGAGAACAAGGTTGCCATTCTGGTCAGGTTGACCAGATGAGAAATAAAGATCAAAGTCCAAGGTCTAAGGTAGTTCAAGATTCTGAAACCCTGATGACCCAGAAGCAAACTTGGAGGGAAGGTTGGGAAAAGCAAGTAGGAGACAAAAAACAGACAACATGATTTGAGTAAGAAACCAAGAAAATGCTTTGATGAGCTTTAAGAGGACTCTCCAATACAGCATGCCCTCCAAAGCCTAGATGCAGTAATCTAGGCATTATCATCACAAAAACACATCAACGACTTCACTGACAAGGACAGGACACAACATATACAACTTGAAACACAGAACTTGAGGACAACATACAATATAATCTGACTGCCCTGATTATATCTTTTAGAGAGTAAAATTGTCAATCATTTAAAATAAGGAACAATATATAAATAACCTCGTAATTGTCATTTGTACTAGAAACCAAG
>JAVSBS010006537.1:0-55920 GCA_033124195.1 Coracias cyanogaster | reverse complement strand
GAATATTTATATTACACACAGATATAGCTTATCAAGTTTCATAAAGCTTAAAAGTTTCAATAACCATTGACACTGTTCAGAATAGTTTACCTGTAAAGCAGCCTTAAGCAGCATTTGAAAAAAAAGAAAACAAAGACTGTAAACACCATTGGCAACAGCAACGACCATAATTCATGGTAACAGTTATTATTTCTATGGCTAATTAAAAGATAATTGCCCATAACTTACATCCTTCACTAAACACTGCTGCTCTCTAACAGTAAAACCCTTGACTATTGCCCACTCCTGAAACTAGGCCTATTGAGCCCAAACAAGTTAACATTTGAACATCAATGTTAATTCTCAAATTCCTTCTCTTACCCATTTCCCCTCTTTTTTTTCCCCTTCCTTGCCTGTAGTTATCTCCTGTCTGCCTCCAAAGATCAGCACTGCCCTAAAACCCATAGTTGTGTCTGCTCAATTTCAGTTACCGCTGTCCTAAGGCTTCCCACCAACTCCTGCAGGAATGACGACATGAACTCACAAAAGCATTTTTAGCAACCAAAAATGTTACTTTTCCCCATAGTACTGGCTCCTACTAAGGCCACCTAAATTATAATCTTAGCATGTTTTCATTCCTGAATTCTCATCAGATTTCATTTATATTAGGCTTCTTTTTTTGAAATTTATGCCACAGGTATAGAATGTATTTGAATGAGAATAAGAAGTGCATTACCTTTAAACTGGTATCTAATCCTTTTTAAAGTACCTGCAGTATTAGCTCACTACCGGAGAGTTCAGTGGAAATATTTTTAACTTCTAGCATTACACCTGCAAAACCAATACTGATCTAGAGCTTCGGAAAGATCCAAACAACAGAAGTCATTCCCCCCACAATAAGATTTAGCTACATTCTTCTCAACTAGCAAAATTAAGAATTATTGCACATACAAATCTTCTCAGAACAGCAATTTAACCGTATCACTTTAATATTTAAATACTATACAGCAGACAGCCTTTACAAACATTTACTTTTGCTCTTTACATGCAACAGCAGCTGCTACACTCTCTCAAAGTGCTTGCACTCGCAGTTGGCACAGTCCAGCAGGTGAGATATATGACTGTAGGACTGCGCAGCATATACACCTCTTCTACAGGCACAGAGGAGGGAAAGAGAGCAACTTTTGCAATTATATTGAATCCAAGATGAGTTTCCAAGAGTTCTAATGAAATGGTGAGAGTCCCAGCATTCAAATAAATTCTACTCTTCTGTGTTACAGTCAAAACTAAATTTAACATTCTGTTCCGTAATACAAAATGAGTATCTGCAATCCAACCCTTCGCTTAATGATGTCTATGCCTATTTCTCCGCACTAACGACACCATCCCTCACAGTTCCGATGCAGAGATGCACTGCTGGGGAGAGATCAAAATGTGTGTGCAGTCTGCCTTTTATGTTCTCTCAAGTACCTTTTGTTGAATAGTGGAGTGCTTTTGCTCCATATCTCTCTTCTCCTTTGCAGCATCTACAGCCAACTGATCCAGCTGTAAAGAGAAACAGAAAATTGGATCTTTAGATATCAACAGAAATTTGGCTCAGTAGATTTCATAATGCTGACAAAAAAGAACACATTATGTCTAGACATTGCACGACTGTGGTTTTATTTGCATAGTTTAATTACTTCTCTGGTCACAAAGTGTTTACCTTAAATAACCACTGAAGCCTTGTCTAAAGCAGTGCACTACCACCCTGAATTCACCTCTACCAAAGGTGTACATTTCTTGTAAGCCTCAGAAGAAATGTTTCAAAGAACAGCATGGTGCCAAGCATATGCGACTCTCTACCGCATTGGTGCTCAGCCTCTGAAGAGAATGACTCATGCTTTAGCTGCTCTGGCTGGCTGGCCTGTGCAGCAGCGCTGGCGCTGCCAGCAAAAACTAGAAGGAGCAAATGCTACTGATTTTTCCCCTCCTTGTAACGGGAGAACTGCCTCAACCAGGCTTTTCTGTTGACAGTTCAGATCAAGTCACCAGTATTTGAGCAAGATTCCTTGAAATTGTAGGTAGAACCATTCAAACTGTTTCTAGTTTCAGAAATAACAACATGATTTTGCAAAGAAGAGGGACTGTCACAACAGAGAGGATTTAAGTTTGCACCCTTTATGAAGTTTGAGATAATAAGAAAAAATTACCAAAAAGCTGGTGCAAGCATGTCTATAGCACTACCACGTATTTTTTTCCTTTTAAAATCAGAAGGGAAAAAAAAGGCAAGAAATTTAAGATACTTTGTAAAAGAGTAAGGTTTTTTGTTGTTTTGTTCCCTCCCCCTACCTCAGGCTTTAATGTTTAAATAAGAAATATGGTGAAGCGAGGAACATGTGCTGCGTGCCCCAGTTAGCTGGATGCGCATGTAGCACGCGATGGAGTCTGGTGGACTCCTCCTTTATCCAGCCAGTGCTGCCAGGACGGCCTTAACCCCAGCCGCAGCGTCTCACTGAACAGCGATGCAGATGTGACACTGAACACAGCGGCGCAGCCCGCTGCTTTACATCTGTGGGACAGACCTCGTTCTACTCCAGGCCTACAGGGAGGAGGCTGGGAACAGCGGGCAACACCACACTTCCAGCTGAAGTCACTCACGTGGCAGTTGGCACAGGAAGACTTACAGAACCTCTAATTCACACACAAATAGGATCACATCCACCCGCTCTCATAACCACAAGTGCAAACTATTGCCAGTTCTGGTCATTTTCCCCAGTGTTGTACTTTTCCTGCTTGAAATGATCTAAGTGAGAGAAAAAAGGACAATAACTGGCTCTTAGACGCTTGTGCTAGACAGTCTCCAACCATGAAGGAGCCATCAGACGGTTGGGACATCTGGATTCAATCCCATACTCAGTTACATAACTCTTCCCTCCCTGGCTTCTTCTCTGGCTCCAAGGGCTACACCAGCACTTTCAGACCTCACATGTGTTTGTGAATGTGAACACATTGAAGACTGAAGTGTCTGGACATCATATTTACATAGCTACACCACTTAAAAATGATACAAGAGCCTCTAAAACAGAGGCTGGGCTGCCATTGTGCTCAAAGACTGTTTCGCACCAAGAACCCTGGGAAACCTGTTCTTTTGTAAGATAAGACCTGGTCCAAGGGCTGTTCAGGGCTTTAAAGGAATCAAGTTTCTTGCTAAAACCTCAGATTCAGGAATCTGCACAAGGCCCCCAAGAAATCATTCTCCTACCCTGATAGATGAAACAGAAGATAGCCACATCCAGATTAGGGTGATTACCTAATTTAGCTTAAACACAGGAATACATTTACCACAGGACAAGTGCCAAAACAAAATTTTTAACAGCAGCTCATCTCATAATTTACTTTTTTAACTATCAAGACAGCATTGGAACATTCTAATTTCCAAGAATTTCCTTTTTTCACTCAAGTGAGCAACACATGAATTGTCTTAAAAAACAGCAACAGCACACGACCATCAAGAGCTGTGGCCAATCACACAACTAAACTACCAAAATCCCAGGCATTATACCCCTCCTGGGTAGTCTTCAGAAAATTAGGTTTTTCAAAATACTGCATTTACTGGTAAATGTATTTCTATAAACATATAGCACTTTAAGTGGTATTCTGTAGAGAACTAAGTCAGACCAAAATGTTTAGCTTTCAGAATGGAAAGTCAAGTAGGTTTTCTTTTTAAACTAATACCACATTACACATGAAGTGTCATGTGTAATTTCCATGCAAAAGCTTGTATTACACTTGTGTGCCTTTAAAGATTCCCCTACAATGATGTGATTCACAAGTAGTCCTACCATGACCTAAAATACCCAGAAAGCAAAACTGCTCAATCCTATTCTGTCATGTAAACCAGTTATTTTGAAACTGAAAACAAAAAAAATTAAAAATTATAACTATTAATACTTCAGGTGCTGTTAAGCCCTGTAGTTAAGATCATACAGAAAATTTACCTGGGAATTAGAACTCACCAGAGCGAATCCGACAGTATTTCCAGAAAAGCCTAGCAAATCCCTGCTCTGTTATGTCACAACATACCTTGTCTCCGACCTGTTAAAGGCAGAAGCTTCAACCAATACAAACTGCAAAGCCATTAACCGTTAAACTTTCATAAGCTCTTGACAAGTCTGCCTTTGTCATGAAAAATATCCATTACTTAAATGCCAAGATCTGCCACCAAAGGATAATTTCACAAGTTGTACAACTTTAGGGTCTTTGCTCCAGCTTTGCTCCAAGTGCAACATATCATAAACATTCTCAACTTCAGATTTCCCAACTGTAACTCCTCCAGTTACACACTGAAGTGCTGATACCAGCACCAAAATGCACGTTACACAACACTCCTTACCAGATCAACCAAAAGGATGACCAGCCATTCAAGATCAACCTTGTGTTCCTTGCTCTCAATGAAATGGGAACATTAAAACCTAGCTGGTAGCATAAACCATTGCCAGCTCCATAGCTTTTGTCTCCCCATCCCCTCTTCTGCAGAGGCTCGGGACACATGTTCTATACCATGAAAACGCTACAGTTCAACAATTACAATCCAAAACGGAAGGATATGGAAGAATAAGAGGTGCAACCAAGGACAGTCACATGCACTTGAACCTTTCAGGTGCTGCTGTTGCTCCTAACACCGAGGGCTACAGCTGTACAGTCACTGCCCTTCTTGGTGGCAGTGCCAGCTCAAGGAGCCTGTCATTCTTCTCAGCTCTATCCCTTGCCCTTCACAGGGGTACAGACACACCTCCCTGACATGTGTTTGTACAAGTAATTAAGATCCAAAGTAACCTGACTGGGGACTAGTCTAGTAGAAAAATAACTATTTAGACATTTGATTGTTGGAGTCCTTTTCCGTAGTTACCAATCTGCTTCACTGCACAGACACAGAAGCATGGTGACGGGCACAGATGACAACCGCGCTGTGGCAGGAGTAACCAGCTCAGAACAATGTCATTTCTTAAAGACATTCAATGACACATCTGCTTGAGGTGAATGCAAATTCACGTTTGCTTTTTTATCTAGATAGACACTTAGAATTTGGATTGGCTTTGTGTTGTGGATCAGGTTGGGAAGTGGCAATAGAAGGCTTTACACCAGCGGAGTTGCTGCAAGTCCTCAGAGGTGCGGGGGGATAAAAGTGCTGTACAAGTATTTCCAGGCATATTCAACTTGCACTGAAAACAAGTCAAAGACACTGATGAGTCTTGTTCCTGCACCACAGACCGATTCTCAGTTGAATGTTGTATGTTCTTAACTTTGCCTGACCATTTTCAAGGTGTGTGCGGTTGGCCGTGGTCCATTTAAGCTTTTCCCAAGTCCCTCGGTGGAAATCCTAAAAGCTGCAATTGTGCGTTCTTAAACTGAAACAACAAAACTGGGCAAGGAGACTTTATTGTATGACCTCAGTTTTGCACTACCTACTAAAATCAGACTGTATGTGAATCCTAAAGGTAGTATTAATTATAGTGAACAGATAACTTTCAGTTTCTATTTTCAGTCAAACCACTTACAGTGTATTTTTATGCTTTACCTTTATGATGCTGCAGCTCCCTTTTCATTGAGTAAATCTATGATGTACCTGATGAAAACCTGAAGTTTTCATCCATTCCAGCATATAGTTATGAATTTTTGAAGTAATTTGTTACCTGTGCACCAAGATCTTTCATGTAGGGCTCAAGTTCACTAAAAAGATCATAGCCTTGATGGAAAAAAACCAGATGGGCATACATAAATGACAACATCTAGAACAACAGAAAAGAGGTTATTTTTTAAACAGATAAATATTTATCAGGTATCACATAAAATATATCACTTAATTAACCCACATGAATAAACTTAGAATACAATTCCAGGGTCAGTTTCCGCTCTCTTGTGTCTTGGCAATTTTACATGAATATCTCATAGACCTTCCAATGTCGTAAATAAACATGCAAGGTAAAGGCAGCAAAAAACCAAACCAAAAGTCTCAGAAATTAGTTAATAGGACTAACTCCATTAACAAAAGAAACCTGCTTAAGGATAGAAAATTACTTCTAATTCATGTCACCTGAAACTTCTGTTATCTCCTGTTTAACCAGGATATGCAAATTAAGAGACGGGCTACATAGTATATTTACTAATGATCCAAACCCATAATCTTCATGAATATAGCTGAGAAGACTGTCCAGTCTTAAAAAAGAAAACAAGTTAGGAAGGTGCAGAGCAGAACGGCCAGCAGCTATAAAGCTGTGATCCAACTAAAGTTCTTGCTGTTTAAAGGAATTAAGGAAATGATGGGAGTGCAACTTTAGACCTTTGAAAGAAAAGCATTGTTTAATTTGACAGTCTACCTCAAACTTCCCAGAGATAATAAGAAGCAGAAAATGGAACACAATCAGAAGGAAACTAGCATGTAGATATAGATGTATATGAATTTAGCAGATATACTAAAGTATATTGCATATTTGCTATTACTATATACTATTTACATTTTAAAAATCATTTTTGTAGAAAGAGCTGAATCTACCTTAGAATAGCTTGTAAGAAGTACTTATTGTTTATAAATGAATATAGCAGACCTAAACAGCTTGGCAGACAAAGTTTGATTTTAACCAGGAAACACATACCAACAAGTCAACAGCAGAGAAAACTTTAAAGTCATCAAATCTGAACCAAAAAGATTGCCAAACACAGGTAAGCATCTATGACCAGTTAAACACCAAACTGATTATCACCAAAGTGCCAAATATACTGATGTTTTGATGAGTAAAAGGATTCATTGTCAATACACTGCTTGGCAGTCACATTCTTAATTTCAGATGTATTTAAATATTTTCTATGCAGAAAACACAGTATCTCTTACCGATTTTAAGATTTCTGCTCTCCTTTTAGACTGAAGAACATTGATCTAGGGGAAAAAAAAGGAAAAACAACAAACAAGTAACTTATTTCATTCTGCTTGCAAATTTTGCCCACAGAAGTAAACTTGAAGTTACTTTCAAATAATCGTATCAAAGCTTAAAACATTAGAAGAACATAACTCAGTATCAGACTCCACAAAGCACTTTTGGAAGAAGACACACACTAGTTTTGTCATGATATTAAAGTGATGCAATCAGAAAAAGCTCGTGAAGCTTCAATTGAACAGTTATAGTCACAACTTCCTTGTATTAACTGGGAACATACAAGACACCACACGCTAGCTAGAAGTGATATAATACCCCTTTCAAGCAAGGAGAAAAAAAAAAAATCATTACCCACTTTTAGAAGATTGAATTCAACATGTTTCAAATACCCTTTCTGACAGTCTGAGCTAACCCAGCCCACCAACTTCTTCAAGAAGCTACACTCAGCACCACTGCTGTCTCCTGCCAGGCGAGAGGAAAGGACGGGCTTTACCCCTTGGGCTGATGGTGTCTAAAGCGTCCCAAAATTGGGATATAGCCCCAGCCTCTGAAACAAGCAAGACTAATAGCTATAATAACTAACTTTTAATATATACTTGCCATTTTAAGCTAGTTATGGTGTTGCCCTAGAACTTGAAGGATTTCACATCATATACAAAAAACCCCCTGATTTTTCACATTCACTTTGTTCCTCTGTCTTCTTTGTTCCCTAATCTTTAAGATTGTCATCCACAACTGCAGATGTAAATAGGGCTTTAAAAGCCCCATTTAGCAGAAATATGCATGATCTTGCAATTTAATACCTCTATGTCAGTTTAAAATTCCAGCAAAAGAAATAAACTTACTGAAGCTATAATCAAAACCAGATTGTACTTCCATACTTAAACAGTCAGTATTTTGGAAAACCTTCTGCAGCAAAAATAATTAAGATTTGTTTATATAGAACAAACCCTCAACTTGAGAAGTAAAAAAAAAAAGAAAGGAAGGTTTTTAAATCAAGTTTAAAGTCAATATAGCTACAAAGAGACCACAGTTGTGAAGCCACTTTTCCAGAAGTGGAAAAATTCTTCCTATTTTCTACCCAAGTAGAAAGAATTCCTAAAGCTGAACTCATCTTTGTCCACATAAATTAAGAGATGCTGAGACTGTTCCCTGTTACTTTAAATGCATCTTTATCACAGGATAAAGATCACACTTTGAACACAGGAATTCCACGAGGCAAATGACCAGCAGTTCAAGGCACACACAAGGATCTGGCCTATGGTAACGACTGCCAGCTTTCCCCTCCGCTACTACTTGTCGTTGGCGCAAATAATCAAGTAGTACATAATTCACATGACTTTTTAAACATTACAATTAACTTTGTCTTTAGTGTTCAAAAGGCAGGAAGGAGTTCAGTGTTGACCGCTGACCACCACAGCTGTGCACGTGCCTGGGCTGATCAGATCAATTCCTCTTCTTTTATTACATGTAACATGTGCAATTTAAAGAGCAGTTATCTAAGCTTTAAATAACTGACTGAATTGTCACAAATTAAGTTTATAATGTCTAATATAAAACCAACATACTTTAAAGAGTTGTTCTGTGTTTGATCATAGGAGAGCCCCAGACCCATTTAGAAGGCCCCAGGCACCAGAGTTGCAATAATCCTGTTTTACTGTAGTAGCGGGCAACTATGAAACAGATAAATTTTAAGTATCGATTGAAAATTTATTATTATTTCATAGGATTCAAAGCAGCAGGACAAGTAACTCTCAATCCATAGGTCTGCATTAAAAAGTAGAAGAGCAATTATGTTCTTGATTTCCCCTACAGCACAACATCAGATTCCAAGGCTTGTAGGCAAGTGGGATTTCTTAAAACCCAATGCAAACAGCTGAAGTTGTAGTAGCCGCCAAGATCCTCTTTCAGAATTACAGTTCTTTACAGTTTTTACTCCAAATATATAAGGAAATACAGCATAGTCAATGCATAAAATACATTTAGGTAAGTATCAGGCAAATATATACTTTTTTTAAATTAATGTTCAAGCTGAAAATTAAACTGTCATTACAGCAATGGCACTGAAAACCACAGCATTAAGCAGTAAGAATGCATCAAGTAAATAAATTTTGCTCAGATTTCATTAAAATAAATTACTTACGGGCAGTTATGCCCTTTTCACTGAAGCTCCATAGCTTGAGAAGCTCCCAATAGGAACTTCTAAAGGACAGATCTCTAAGATTATTTTTAAAAATAACTTTTATAGCTGCACTTACCTGAAGAACATAATCCAGAGCTATGTGTCGAAAACATTTCCGTGTTGCAGTCAAAATATTGGTTGCTTCCTCTACTTCATGTTGCTTATTTCTTTGAACTTGGGCATTTTTAACTAGAGCGTTCTCTTTTTCTTCACTGACTTTTTCAAACTGTTTCTTTGCATCTTTAAATTTCCTAATATCTCTAAGCAAAAAGGAAAGATGGATAACAAATGAATTCCAAAGCATGAAAAAAGTGTTTAAAAATACACTAGACAGAGCATGCTCATGATTTATAGCCAGTTTCTTTGTTTTCATATTCTTCAGTAAATACTTGGATCAAATGGAAATCATACAAAGTATGACAGAAGCTCCTCTGTCTTTTCGGAGGAAAAGACAAAATTGAAATAAAAGCATCTCACGCTTACTGGGGATAGGCTTTGGTAAACCCTTTTTCTCCTAAGCTTAGACAACGACAACATGGGATTAAGTTCAGTAATTCATACTGTCTTAACATTTCTGCAGCTTGATCTAAAGCCTCACTGGTTTGGGGTGATTTTTGACAAGCTTTAATGCACACCTCTCAATTCATGGCTGGCGATTTTCAGAAAAGATGTTTCACCAACTCACTCAAATCAGATGTTTTTAAATTCTATTCTACCTACAGTCTTCCCATTAAAAGTGCAAATTCACTTACTCTTTAACGAAAGTCTGCAGCTGTGCTTTAATTGATCTTTGGGTTTGGTCAAACAGGATCTGTAAGAAAAGCATTATTATGTAGGTGAATAATTTAGGGGTATTCATAAATTTTCATTTTAGACATACACATGGTTATTATGCAGAATTAGATAAGAATTATTATTTAAAAATGTGTCTCTAATATCAAAATATAAACCCCTTTAAAGTAGTTTTGAAATAAAATAAATAAGGAATAAATAAAAGGAAAATAACAAAAACCCAATGCCTTTTGCTGGTCTTTGCTTAAAGACTGTGGTTATTAGCAGAGACAAGAGCTCCTGACATCTCATTCTGTCATCCTGACAATCTTAAGAACATGTTTACTATAATCATTAAACAGTCAAGAATATTAGTGTACAAACTGCCTCGAAAAAACAACCTTGAATGTTAAAGAAACAATGTTGTTTTTTTTAATTCTTATAGACCTTTGCGATTTAACCAACTAATAAAAGATAAATGAAACCATAGACAGAACATGCACTTAACTTCTAAAAAAAAACAAAAAACAAACAAAAAAAACCCACACACCAACCAACCCAGGCTGAAATTAATGCTGAAAATGTAACATGCATTAGTACCATTTCCTTACATAATGTTTGTAAAAAACCCCACTGTTGAACTGCTAGGAAGAATGGTTGCTTCTTTCTCTAAGGTTAAGTGTTCTAAGCCAAGCTTCTCAAATTTCTTATGATTTAGGGAGGGAGGGCAGGGCAGAATATAATCCGCTCAATCAAATTTAAAAGCTTGAGAGATTTGTTGAATTTCCAAGGCCAAAGCATACCTGAATGTTCAACAACTTGTATTTTCTTTTATGGCTCAAGTAATTCTAACTGAGCAATGAAAATGCAAATTCCTTCAGCTTCACATCTGCCCTCTGAGTTTTCGGACAGAATGGAACAAGTCAAAGAGACTATGGGGCAAATCCTTTTGCCACGTACTGTGCAGACCATGAATGATGTCTTAATTTCCAACTCCTTTACATCTCCCATTCTGCATTACAGAAATACTCATGGCACAATCACAAAAAATAGACGTGAAAGAATATAAGGACATAGTAGCCACCCCAACTGAACAGAATCTCTTCTAAAAGGCAAAGAACTTCAAGTGGTAATTTTATTGAAAGAGTAAGTCAAGAACCCAAAGTTTCAGGTCAAACAATGTTTTCATTAAACATTCTCAGTCTTAGTTTCCTTATTCACAAATTTTGAGAATGAAAAGCCATGCAATACCAAGTACTGACAGCAAAACCCTTACCAGCTTGTTTCCCTTTTCTAGAAACACTGAAGGAAGGAAAACACGACTGTTGAAGTCACCCAGTAACAGTGGTACTATATCCTCCATCCAGTCTCTGGTTTTGGAGGTTTTCAATATCAAATGGGATAAAACCCCAAGCAACCTGCTCCAGCCCCAGAGTTGACCCTGATTGAGGCAGGCAGTTCAAGCAGACATTTCCTGAGGCCCCTTCCAACCTGACTTCTCTTATATCTAACAGCAACCCGTTGAAGATCCTGTTTGTATTCCCACTTCGGAAAACCAGACAACTACAATAAAGAACTTCTTGACAAGCTGGAAGTCATGCTAAGACTACTCCCACTGCTGACATTTAAGCTTGCCAGTGCCTGAGGAGTGCACCAATCAAGATCAATACACAAAGAGTATAACCAGATGGGAGCTCAACTGATTAGTGGACTCCAAGAAATATAAGCCTTGCAATTCTGCTTCCAGTAACAAAGAGGGAAAAAAAGTGGTAGGCAGAAAAATACATTCTGATTTTTTTCCCTGAAAGGATAGGAAAAAAATTCCTAGACCATGATCTGACTAGCTTTACAACCTTTCCAACACACTACCTTTCACACACTCCAGACCAAGCCTAAGAAATCCGCTATTTGCTGTAAGCTGTCAAAGCTACTCCCCTATTGCTGAATCAAAGATGCTGCATTAGTCTGGTTCTTAGCTTTAGTTGTAGTAAAGCCTCACATGAGAAAACCGACAGTCATCCAGATCTCAGTGGGACCGTCTCCTGCCTCTTCTCTCCTTCCTCTGGAGGATGCCTGCCTCTCCTCTTCCTTCCTCTAGCTTCTTCTTGCTCATGATGGCCCCCCTGCTAACTTGCTGAACAACAGGGCTGACACTCTGAGCTAGTAAGTCCTGCTGAACTAATCAGATGCACAAAAAGTAATGCAGGCCCACAACCTGTCTGGCAAGGCTCTACCTCAGAAGCCCATCACATGCCTCACTTCTCTTCATTGTGCTTTTTGGTAAAAGCCACTGTTCTACTCACTGTGCTTGAACACAGCAAGGAAGCAGAGAGAAAAAATCAGGACAGAACTCAGAGTGGGCCTGCTGAGATCTGCAAAGAAATCTTCTTTAATATGGCTCGTTCTTTGCTTTCTGCCTTCAAATCGCCCTAAAGGGAAAGCCAAGTTGTGCCAAACTTTACCAAAGCACCGCAAGCCGCAATTGCTTAGAACAGTAACAGCAGCAAGAACATAGGACAGACGTGCCGAGAAGAGCGCACCATACAGCAGACAGGTTAAGAGGGTAACCGGCAGTGAAAGTGTGATTGAAGAGTGGTGAAACAGGGGCAGTCTACTGCTTTCATCTGCTCAACGGAATCTGCAGAAATCACTGACATGAAAGCAACACTTTCTTCCACTACTGCTGCTTTGAACCTTTGCGCCATACCATCAAAGTCCCGCTCTCCACTTACTCCTCTTTATAGTTTCACTCTATAATGTGTATATATGTACACCTCATGACGGAAAGGAAATCCAACCCCACAGTATTAACCTGCTTCCCTTTGTTTCTCTTCCCTTCTAAAAGCATGCAGTTCTTTAAAAGAAGGTGCCTAATAAGACAGTTTTAGGAAGCTAATTAATGCTAACAAATTCAGTTTCAGCTGAAGCTGTTTGAACTGCATTCCCTGTATCTCATTACATTTTAAACTCCTCATGCTATAAAATAAAGATAAAATTTTAAGTGCCCTGCGTATTTTCAGCACTTTGGAGACACTTCAGTTGCTTTCCAGCAATTTGCTAGAAAATGGAAGAAAAGCAGTAGGAGCCAAAGGAAGAGGGAGAAAAGAGAAGAACAAACACCCCTTTGGCTTAAATCTGTTTTCACTCCAGGCAAAACTGAGCTTTCTGATAAAGTCTGACATGCTAAAAATCAATGTTAATCTTAAATCCTAGCACCTTCTCCTTGCTCTGCACTTGTCTAAATCTGTCATACTTCCAAAAAGAGAACTACAGACAAATAAGAGGTGCTTCATTTTGTGTATTATAAAGGATGGGGAAAAAGTCAAAATTATGGAAAAGGTAATAAATTATTTCAGTCTAGCAAAGAAATATGCTCATACTTTGTCAGTGCTGCCCACCAGTTTAATTTAAAAAGACAAAACAATCTAGTATTTCCTCTGTCTTACAGCACCAAGTTTTAGCAAAGCTTACAAATTCCAAACAAAAAAATAAAGGGAGATAAAATCCTGCAGAAAAGAGGATGTTTATAAGTACTTCATAAACAAAATTTAAATGTTTATGAATACAAAATGAGAGGTATTTAATGCTACTTAAACCATGACTTTGCAAATACTATCAACAAAAGCTTTAGCATTCTACAGTTATAACTGGACATAAGCTGTCAGTGTCATGCTTCAGCTAGAAATACTTACATTGTGATAATTGATCATTTCCTGTAAGGTGTCAGAGAACTTTGTCAAGCTGGTCTGTGATAAGAAAAACCATTTTAAGTTAAGCTCTACCAAATACACAACATGAAAGCAACATTTCAGAGATGTACTACTTGTCTGTAAAGAGTCTGGGAATTTACTTTCCTTAGCATGATTATTAAACTAAAACTGTAGTGCCAGGGGGAGAACATGGGGGTAAGATCAAGTAAATCTATTAAAGCCACAAGTAGCAAAAACGCTACTGCTGCCTACCCATATATAAAGGACCAAACTGAAGCAAAGCATGAAAAATTCAAACTAGGTTGACTAAACTATGGGAAGTTCACATAATTTAACACATTCATTTACAATGTTTAATATTACACTAGTTAACATTTATTAATGTTTAATGCTCTAACTCTAAAAACCTGGTTATCATGTTGTAGTTATGAGTACACACATTTACTGTGCGAACTACAGCCTCACAGCTGATATGCTTAACAACTTCAACATCTATAGAATCAATGTCTCAAACAGTTAGAAAACAATCATCCCTAATATATTTGGACAACTGCTTATTGCAGGCATTATCTATTCTACCAGCATGTGAAGATGCACACACACAATTGATGTTCTATTACACAACACACATTAAATATAGATGATACACACAGATACATTCACATAATTATACCTGCATGTTACACAATTTCATAACTCATTTTAAAGTAACCATAGATAGCAAATATTAGGCATTCCAAATAAGCCTAATAAGACATCAGTCTGAGGTTATACCAAAGTGGGCTCTGCACATTAAAAAAATTTAAATTTCCATGTACTAGAGAGTGTCAGTTCCAGGAGTCAGGAGATCAACCCAGGGAATTTAGTTGCAGAGAACTAGTTCTTAGAATCTCATAACTAGAACCGCTTTATTTAGCAAAGTAAACAGGGCAGCCATTCACAGCTTCAATCTGACTTTCTCTGCTCCTCTGATGATGACTATTCCCAAGCTAATACATATTTTCTGGAATTTGGAAAACCCTTGCCATTACAGGTTAAAGATGAAACTAAGGACCACAGACACTTACAGTGCACCATGGTCAAAAAAACCTCATTCTTAAGACATCTCAAAGAAAAAGGAGCAAAAAGGCAAATAATAGTATAAACTTCAACCACTTCTCTTGCCAATTGTTATATTTTACCCTTTTAAAGTTATGCTTTTCACTTTCCATTTTCACCTCTTACAGAACCTACCTCGACCAATGCATCTTTACAGGAGTATTGTGCAAGGTCTCGAATCCCATTCATGAACTGCTTGTTGGCCGTACAGAATGCCTTCCCGGTATCAATCATTGCAATACAAAGCTTCACCAGCTAAAAAGAGGAAAAAAATGACAAAGTGGAAGTTTTTTTGTCTTCTTTTTTTTTTACACCGCCATATAAACATGAAACACATGAGCCTAAGGAACAAAGATTTGAGACGTTAAATTCTAAATTTACAGAGCCCCACATCCTATGAAAAGCTTCTATTGTACAGTGATAGCTATAAAAATACTACTGTAGGTCAACTGATATGCCATTGAGAAGGTTACTACTCTTGCTAATTTGTTTTATTGTTAACTGAGATTTTGCACAGATTTCAAGAGAGAGGGCTGTAGGAGGGCAAAAAAATGCAGCAAATAAAACATAAAATTTGTTTGGGTTCTAACCAGTTAAGTGTTTTGTGGTTTCCGAGCCAAAAAAAAACCAGAAAAAACCCACACCACTTGTTTTGTCTTAAGACACTCAGAATACGGGCACAGGAAAGCAAAAGGCTACCTGCACAAAGCACAACCGAAGAGAAGTGGCTACATCTCAGAAGGTGAAATCAGTCATTTTCACTCATACAAAAGACCAGTCTTTCTCTGATGAGTTTCCATCCCCACCACTCACTGCTTTGGTCAGCACCTTAGCTACCATGGTACTGTGGAGACTGGTATGAAGGCCACCAGTACCTTGTGATGGACGTTTTCATACTCTTTGAACCATTTCTGCACTAAGGCGTTAATGAAAGAAAGAATGATCAGTGCGATCACTAAGATGCTCTCTCTCAAGAAAGTATATTATAACTGAGTTCCCCCACTCTAAACCACACTGAGAATCAAATCAGAAGATAGAACCTTCATCTCTGAAGGGTTTTTCAAGAATATTACACAAATTTTCATGAAGAACACAGAAGTACTTGATCTTACAATGGGGCAAGGAAATCACCCAGGTGACCTCCCTGTCTTATTTACCCAGTAATTTTTATGTTGAGTCAGAACCTCTTAGGTAAAAAAAGAAATTTGAGCATCATCTCCCACATTCAGATGAATGACTATATGTGCTGGTTTAGGCTGAGGTAGAGTTAATTTGCTTCACACAGGGCTGTGTTCTGGAATTGTGCTGGAAACACTGTTGATAATGCAGAAGTGTTGTGGTTATGGCTAAGCAGTGCTTACACAGAGTCAAGGCCCCTTCTGCTTCTCACACCACCCCACCAGCACACGGGCTGGGGGTGAATGAGAAGCTGGGAGGGGACACAGCTAGGACAGGTAACCCCAACTGACCAAAGGGATATCTCATACCATACAATGTCACATTTGGCATGTAAAGCTGGTGAAAAAGAAGGAGCTGGGGGGGATTTTTGGAGTGACAACATTTGTCTTCCCAAGTAACGCTGGTGCCCGCCGATGGGAAGGGCTGAATGAATTCCTTGGTTTGCTGTGGTTGTGCGTGCGGTGTTTGCATTACCTATTAAACTTTCCTGATCTCAACCCACGAGTTTTCTCACTTCAACTCTTCCAACTCTCTTCCTCATCCCACTGCTGGAGGAGTGAGCGAGCAGCTGCGTGCTGTTTAGTTGCCAGCTGGGCTTAAATCATGGCAGCCTTTTTGACACACAACGGTGGGGCTCACAGAGCACAAGATAGTGACACATCTGACTGGAATGTGCCAGAGGGAATTTAGAGCCGTTATTGTTGTTTACATACTAATTGACAGGCTTCTGTGCTTGCTATGGGGCCTGCTTGCCTTACTGGATATTACAATCTACTACTTGTTAGTGGCTGCTTTTTGCTTTCGCCGCTTGCTGTTCTGCTTATCATCTTGCTGCGCTGCGCCTGGGAACATTTTGGTAACACCAATGGCCACGTGCCTGGGCTGGAAGATGGCCAGGGCATCGCTGCTGTTTCTGTTCTGCTATAGCGGACAGGCTGGAACCTGCCCTGTTAACTCAAGTCAAAGGGACTGTGACCTGTGGGTAAGTCCACATGGGAGCAGGAAACTCCAAAGTGTCTGCAGCTGTGAATGAATCCATGCCAGAGCTGGTACATCTCAAAGCATCTATGGCCATGGTTATGTCTGTGCCACAGCAGGCATGCCTCTGAAAGGACTGAAAGGAATGTGTCCCAAGGATAAGTCCATGCTGCAGCAGCTACACCCTGAAGCATCAGTGGCTCTGCGTGGTCATGCTGGAACACCTCAAAACATGAGGCCACCGACAAGTCCAGGACAGAGCAGGTACACCACCAGGAGGAGTGAGCGAGCTTAGTTACTGACTGGGGTTAAACCCTGACACCAAATGGCTTGAACAATGGACAGGGGGGCAAGGAATCAGTACCACCGTGATCCTTTCTTTCCATCACTTTTGCTTATGGTTCACAATCCTGAACCCAGCATCCTTCGCTGGGGGAAAAAATGCAGATAGAGTAGCCCAAAGTCACAACTGTGAGACAACAAAACTGCATTTAGTATAAATAACTGAGCAGAAAGTTACAAAGTCTAAACTAATTATTACCCTCTGGCCATAGTTACTTCAGCTAATGAGAAGCTTGGCTTTCAAATTAAGCATTATACTAGATCACTTCACATTACAATTAAACTCCTAAAATCCCTTGTGTACTTGCTTTCTTGTCAGGAGAGCAAACGGTTTTGGGTGTTCTTGTTTTAAGGAGCACCAGGATACTGTCTCAGGGCAAAGAGTAACGCTTACAGCTTTTACACCAAAGAATGGTACGTTCGGCACCGGCCTCCTGCAAGAGGCTGGGGGCAAGGCCCTGAACAATGTCCCGTAAGTTATTTGAGAATTCTTTTCCCCAAAAATGACCGTCTTACACTGGTGGAAAACATGAACTTCTAAGATATATTTTTTTTCGGATCCTTTAAATACTGACATGGTTTAATCTACCAAAACAGATTCATCACGTCTACGGTAAAAAACGTGTCTTATACCAATCAGTTTCACCAAAATTCACATCACATCAAAATTAAGAATCTTACATTTATTGTGAAATATTAAATGGTTACATTATAAGCTACAAAAGCTAGAAAGATTATTACAAGCAGTAACAAAAATATCTTCAGACTTGACACTGACTTTGTCTCTAGCTTTCTGCAGTCAACTTGCAGCCGCAGGAACACAAAACCTTCTGCAATGAGTAGCTAAGGGGGTGAACAAGTGACATCTGCCAACCACGGTAAAACACAGGCAAAAAATTTTAAACGTTTAGCATGAAATGCTAAGGAAACAAGACTTTCTACAAATGCAAAACAAAAGCCACCCTAAAAACACTAGGAAAGAAAGAACAAAAGTCTCCAAATACCACTGGTTAGGAAACCAATAAATGGATTGTAAGGCACTGAAAAGATGCTACATATGAATTTTATATACTTGTACAAAGCACGACAAAAAGCAGGATGAATTTTACAGCAGGTAAGTCCTCCAGGTGAAAGTAAAGGATATGTTATACCTGTCCTGCTGCGACTGTGCCGCAGACTACTGAAGAGAGAAAGCATTGACTTTAAATCTCTATATCAAAGATTATCCAGATGTCCTCAGAGTCTGCAGTTGTCATAAAAGACAAGCTCTCTATACAGAGACGGCCAGCCCTGGCTTTTAACTCACACGAAAGCTGTATTAGTTTGCATGCGGCTCCCACTGTGGGGCTGAGTCACACGAGTCAGGAGGGTGTTGCACAACCCCAGCCCTCAGCTGGGGAGAAAGCCAGTTCTCACTGGTGGCTGCTGTTACTCAAGCCTGGCTCTCCCAGGCCCAGCTGTGCTCTCCATTCCAACTCCTTCCCTCTGAACGGGCAGAACCCTTGGTCGGCCGCTGCCGTTTCCCAGCTGTGAACTCTGCAATGAAATCTAAACACATATCTTGATATTTTTCAGAAGAGACATTGCTGAATTAAAAAGCTTACCTTGTCAAGTTTCAGTTCCAGTTCTGTCACATCTCCTTCTACTTCTTCTAAAGCTGCCCTGGATGGTTAAAAAAAAATAAAAATTTTCCTGTAAAACTTTACATAAAAATACTCTGGGAGTGGGGGGGGAAGATGCTGGGACACGTTAATATAACCCATTTATTGCCACCATAGTTTTACTTAAGTTTCAACTATAAAACAGCAAAGATTTTAGAGAACCACAAGAACTGCAGAAACATTGACAGTAAAAAGAAGAAAAACTCCATTACAGATATAGCTTAGTAACACAGATTTGAGATGAAATTTTATTAATGCTAATGTCTGTCACATTGAAATAGGTTTCCTCTGTTCTTGTACTGCCAATAGTGTATGTTTGAAGGTAACAACAGAGGAAAGAAACTAAACGTCTGAGTGAAATTTCTGCAGTAGTCCTTTTGGTGACTCTCACGGCTCAAACCTGCAAACCTACAAATGCAGAGCTATTTAATGAATGACCTTGCAATGGGATTATGAAAAATACAGCATTTGCCATAGGTCTCACTCAGCACTATGTTCAGAGGGCACGCTTGTTTTCATCATTTGCCTCTAGCACAAGCGACTTGCAACTTTCAGGCCAGTCACGTTTGACTTGCCACTAAAAGTTGCTTTCATGAAGCATAACGTCCTTTGCTTGAGAGCTGGTGTTTCCTTTGACATGTCCTTCACTGCCTACTGCTACCTGAAAAAAATTGGAGAAGGCTGGGAAAGGATAATGCTTTGTTCAGAGAGTTCATGAACATTGCTGTTTCCAGGCTATTGCTGTGAGAGCTTGAACGTACTAACTTCTGGCAACAAATCCTACACTACAGAAAGCTGTCCAGTGAGGCTGGGATTTCCCATTGCACAGAGGTTGGGAGAAACAGCTCTGTTCCCATCCCTTGCTCCCATCGCAGGGCTCCTCATCCTTCCAGTCATTCCAGCATACCTTCTTATGGAGCCACACTGCTCACCAGTAGTGGTCCCCACCTTGGGAAAAAAAATTAATAGGAAGTTCTCTGTAATGCTTTTTGGAAAATTAGATCAGATACATTTCACTCCTACAAAAAACTCTTCCTGGAATAAGCAAGACAGGCGGGGAAGTACAATTTAGAGCAGGAATCTCATAAGCCAGCTTTACCACTGAGGAGAGAGCACACAGAACCACAGCTCTACTGCCTCTTGCTAATTCCATTCTAGTTCACATGAGTTCAAGCCAAGAACAAACAAAAAAAAAAAAGCAGCTGGATCAGGCCCCAAACTCAGGAAAAGCAGTTTTTTTTACAAGAATAGTTCTGAAAACCACTGCCAATTGCCTGCAGTTCTCAAACACTGAGCATGACATTCCCAGCTTTTTGCAGATTTCCCTAGCACAGTTGCATTCCGCTTCTCGTGTCTAAAGGCATTCCCACAGTTACACGCGAGGTTTTATATCTATGCACATTCCTGCGCAGTTACATTTTGGCTTCTGCCTCTTCTCCAGCTTCAGACTATGAAGGATTTCAGGCAATATCAATCTGTCTTTTACTTAATTTTCTTCCAAAAATGATTAACTTCCATTTAAGTCTCTAGAGACTTAAATCTTGTTTCAGAGAACATTACCGGGAAAATAGAGACCAAACCAAAAAATAACCCCCCACAACAACAAAGGAAGGAAAAGTATGTCAATGTTTAGAGTGCAATTTTGTATTCATTTGTTTATAATCACAGTGCAACCGATTTTTATTTGTTTCTTTGGCATTAACATAAAAGCATGATTAAGTAGCTTGTTTACAGAACTGAAGCAAGATCTGATAAGAATTTTTTTTTTCAGTGTTTCTAACTAGCAAAGAGTTCTAGCTCCACAGGACTTAATGAGCTAAAAAGCCTACAATTCAAAATGAAGAGAGACAAAGATGGTTAGAGTAGGCAGAATGAAGACAACACATCTGCTCAGTAATTAAAGCTCTATTCCAAGGGGAAAATTTTAAGACAGAATAAGCTCAACTGGAAGAGAAGTAACAACAACATAAAAAAAAAAAAAAAGGGCAGGTCAAGAAAAGTAAAAAGCAAGGCAAAAAGAGATACCACAGCCCCTCCACCAGCTGATTCCTTGCAGATCATCTTTGAATGACCACAGGCCCCTGAAGCGCCAGGCTGGCTCTCTGCGCTATTTCCCACCCCTGCCACAGGGAGGGCAGGCACATCTGGGCCCTACAGCTGAGTACGGATCACACAACTGTGAGCTTCCAGCCAAGGCCAGTTTCAGCTCCTCCTTGACTCCTCAACTGGCTGCCTTCACTGTCTCCATCATATGAAAAATAGTAGAAAAGTTACTTTCACGCACACATATTGACAATATTGGGCCAGCCCTGGATTACAAGCATAAGAACAATGGAGAGGATGCCCTCAGACTATCAGAGTCATACAGATACAAATACCTCATAATGCATCTACCACATGTAGGCACAGCAACGGTTTTCACACTGGCTTGGGGAACACGTTAAGAGCAACTGACCTGAGCTGTGCTATGTTCATGCTAGCCTTGTTTTTTCTTAATTTAATACTTTTTGAAGCCACAGAATAAAGGTGCATTTCTCTCTCTAAAACATCTGTGTCAGGAATTAAAATTCGCAGAAAATTGTCATAATTCTGAGTAAATCTCATGTCCAGAGCCAAGCCCTAATCCCCAGCTATAAACACAGGAAGTGGTCATAGAACGGCTGAGGACCCAGTGCCAGACCTGACATGTACCCAAAACCTTGCTCCTTAGTGAAGGGGGAGCCGGGACCAGGGTTTGAGTCAGGGTAATCTTCGCCAGAAGGCTCTGGCATTAGGAATAAGGATCAAATCTGCCTCAGTATATGAATCAAAGTCAAACATCTGTGCCTTCCTGAGATGTTCAAACATTGTGTGGCAATGCACAAAACCAGAACAGATGCTTAAGGGTGGAGGACAGCTTTTATAAATGAGCAGTCTCCCATCTCTTCATGCTCTGTAGCGAGGACTCTCAGGAATGTGTTTCTCCCCTCTGCTGGCCCTCCTTGCCTCCACCCCCCACTTTCTAAAACACAGTTCAGTTTGCTAGATGCAGCTTCCTGCACAGCCGCAGCTGCAGTGCAGGAGGAATATAGGGGGTGATGGAAGAAAACACAAGGCCTGAGTTCCCAGCCTTTTTAAATAAGGATAACATCACCAGTTACCTAGCCCAGAATAAAATGAAGGCAAGCTGAACTGTCTGGTGTCCTTCACAGTACTCCCTTTAAGCGACCAGTGAAAGACTTTCTTCCAGGTTAAGGTGCTATAGGACTCCAAGAATCCCATTAACCAAACAGAAAGAGGACGGCTGAGCTCTCCTCTATCAGGCACTCTTACACCACGAGCTGCAGACGTGCTAAGGAAATAGCTCAGTCTGGACTGAATCACTGTGCACTGCCAACCATAACGCCAAGCACACTGTGGCCACAGACAAGTGTCTGCTTGGCCTGTTTCCTCTTGGTGTGTAGAAGGTGGCAATGGTCAACACTTTTAAAGTCAGATATTCTTCAAACGATACCTAAGCCATCAAAGCCACATCCTGCCTTCAGTCTTTCACTTATCCGTCATGTCTGAGCCTACATTTTCAGGCTGCGCTCCTGGAGGCGAGGAGGCTGGAATCAGCAGTCACTATAGATCAGATGCTGACAAACCACAAACTGGAGAAGGTGTTATGGATAATTAACAGTTAATTATTGTTAATTCTAGAATTCACACATCCTACTATAAAAATATTCAACATAATAAAAGCCCATTAATAAATTTTCCCATCTTTTCAGGGTTTTTTCATTTCAATTGAGGAAAGCTTAAAGTGTAAATCTTCAGTTCACCTCTTGAATATACTTTCAGAAAAACAGGAACAAGTACACAAAATCAACTGCTATTTAGACTGGGACTTATGTATTTGGACTCAAAATGGGAACCACAGATTCTTACCATTACAATTTCCATAATATTACAGCTAAAGTCTTACTTCAAATCTTGGAAAGACACAGGTCTCCTACCTGCGTGTATTCTATGCAGAATAGCCGCTTAATGCACAACTTGGACTTCACTGTAGATGACACGTCCTCTAAAATAACATCTACTACAGTTCAACAATACAAAGTTGACATGCAAAACTAGCCACAAATTATCAATATCTAAATCAAAGTATTTGAGTACACATATTCAAGCATGACTACATTCATATTGTCTTTCATTTACAGGAGTATAATTTCATGAGATCAGTTGTATATCAAAGGAGTAAATGAAGCAGCATTACCCTACTCCAGTGCCACTGGAGAACAATCCAGCCTTGGAGGGACAGAGAACACTGAACATGAACCAACAAGCAAATGTGCTGTAATTAACTCCCCTTTGTCCTCTTCAATTGCATTTCATTTTAATCTTTAAGGACATTAGGAAGACTGAAAAGCAGTTACAAAGATACATGCAGCTCTCTAACTGCAAGGGCCAAAGCTGGATAAAGCTGGTTTGTAACTGGCTCAACTAAAAGCAACTGATCATTCTAACTCTCATGTTAAACACAAACCCAACATAGACACTAGGAGACATTAGCTGTGAGCTATCTGTGCATCCCACAGTGGTATCACAGCTCTAGATGGGGGTAAAAATCAAGCTATATCAAACCTACTAGCACTCACACTGTAGCTTTCTGTGATAACAGACTTTGGTTTCAAGTTGTGCTGCCCAGATTCAGATGAAAAGGCCAGCAAGACAGCGACTTCCAATCTTTTTTATCCCAATGATCAGACTGAAACTAAATCAGCAATGAAATTCCTTATGGAATTTCCCTGCACTGATTGCATTCAACATCCTCAGTAACAGAGGGAAATAGGAGTAAATCAGTCCCTAAATTTCTTATAATAAGAGAGACTTCAAAGACAGGTAACTTCAAAACACCTTAAAGACATCTTGAAAAAAGTACTGCTGAATGTGAAAATCTGGAAATAGGATGAGATACAGAGATGCAAGATAAGAATATGCCTCTGATGATTTACAGGAACGCCGCCTCCTCTATGCCAGAGCCTAACGGGTGACAGACAGCAAAGAGGCCAGTAGACATTACTCAGAGGATGGATGTAAAGCCAAATGAAAACGCAGGTAGACCACATGAGATACTCCACTTGCTCAGCTAATTGGTCTGTGCTCCCCCTGCAGAAGCTGCACCTTGGTATCACACTTCAGATGTCAAGCAACGACTTACAGATTAGTTTAGAAACAGTCACAGAGTAACTGCTGAGGGTAAAATCAGGCCAGGGAACACACGAGAGACCTTCACTAGTGTCACTGTACAGAGAAATACAATGTTGACAGCAAAGTCCTCCAAATGGAAATCTGTAAACATAACAGAAAAGACAAAATAGCCACATACCAAACAAGGAAAGAGGTGGTTCTACTGGAGACAGATTTCAAGCCTCCATACCCCCTCTGCACTAAAAAACCCAAGCATCAGCACACACCTCACCTGCAAGAGGCTGTACCATAACACAGCTATGGCAAAAACACTAAAAAGGGATTAATTTGATGAAATTGTTCCACTTACAACAAGTGCCAACTACTGTACAGCCAATACTCCTGGCTCTCTCTCTGCTTTAGATGAAAATGGACAATGGAAGTAACACAAACCTTTCTGGGCAACCTGCTGCCATGCTTAACTCTCAGTGTATGTCATTTGCTGCATTTTCCCATCTTTCTACTGTGCACCTAAAACCAGAACCCCACACCTATACCTATTACCGGAACTCTATAATCTATTGGGTAACTAAAGACAGCAATTAGATCCTCCATGAGCCTTCCTAACCCGAAGAAGGCCACAGCCCTCATCCTCTCCTTGAATGCCACATAATCCATTCCAGTTACCTTTAGCTGCTCATCCTTCATTTTGGTAGTATCTTCCTTTTACTTGCAGGGCCTCGAATTGGTCACAACACTCCAGACTTAGCCTCACTACAGCTAAATATAGGGCAACCATCTCTTCCCTCAATTTGCCAGCTATGTTTTTGCTAAGGCAGTCCAACACACTGCCAGTCCTCACTGTGACACAGGCACGCTGCTGACCGATGGTCCGTTTGCTGTTCTCCAGGACGCAAAGGTCCCTGTCTGCCAACACAGCTGCGTGAGATTGTTCCCTTTCAAAGGAAGTCTTCATATCTGCTTTGGTTAAACTTCAGGAGCTTTTTCCCAGTGCTTTCTTCTACCTTTCTCGGGTCCTTTTGAATGGCAGACCTACCCTCCAGCATATCAACTGCTTCCCCCCATCATTGTTATACTTCATTTTCTTACTCTACAGTTAAATACAAAAAGATATCTAGAGGCATCTTAACCAACAGACTAACAAGGAATATGTTTGGTACACGTATAACAGCATCAGACAACTACAGATTAAAAAAGAAACATGACATTTTGAGGGACAAAGTAGTCATACGCTGAACAATAAAGCCTAATAACCTTGGATAACAGCATGGATATGTACAAGAAAAGTTTTATAACTCATGTGTCATAACCACTGGTATGGTCTGAAGAAAGAACATTCTTCCAGCCTGTCACAG
Source organism: Coracias cyanogaster (assembly GCA_033124195.1). Taxonomy (NCBI): domain Eukaryota; kingdom Metazoa; phylum Chordata; class Aves; order Coraciiformes; family Coraciidae; genus Coracias; species Coracias cyanogaster. Next base: position 30,579 of record JAVSBS010006537.1, on the reverse strand, counting down.
AGCCCATTGAAGTCCTGGTTTGGCACTACAGAGGTTTTCCCTGCTGGCAGAGAGCCCCTCCACGCTGAGGAACAGATGATGAAAGCTCCCTGACATGCCGAGATAAACTTCCCCAGTCATGCTAGCACTTCTTACATTATTAATTCTTCTGTCATTGCTGCAAAACATATCAATAGCTTGGAAAAGCTTCACAACATGAACAGTAGGGCTTTGAATTAACAGTGACACTCTCATTGTCCCCATCCCCAAATGCTAGAATTTTTCTATAAGCTTGGTGGATTGAAATCTAGAAATGCATTTCCTGAACTGAAGATTATCATGTTGATGAATAAGCCAAGTCTTCTGAGGTCCATAGCAAGCACTACCCACTTTTCAAATTTCCCCAGAGAAAAGAAACAAGAATCAAGTCCTCAATATTAGAAGAGCCATTCTTCTATTCCTCTCAAGTTAGACTTCTCTTATAAAATAACTAAATTAAACATGACAAAGGTATTTACTGAATTTACTTAATCATTAAAGCAAAAGACCAGCTTTAAGGTCTTCTTCACCTAGGAAGTTTAGTTCCTCCTCAGTAATTCCCATGGTCTTTGATGTAACAGCGAACAAATCCCTTTAAGATGCATGCTTTACTTGGTTTGTTCTTTACTGCAAGACTACACGTGGCTCAAGATAATGAACATTATAAACAAATCAGTCTTTAAGAAGGAAGAAGTTCTATTGCACTTAATATACATCACTGAAAGTCAAACTGACTACCACTAAACTCACAGCAGCATTCAATGTAACATGTACAGTCTGTAAGGACATCTGTGCTACCTGCTGGCCACACATTCTCAACCTTTTTCTCTCATTAGTCTTTTGCAGTCAATTGCCAGAAATGCCCAACAACTTTCTTTTCCCAATTCTTTTGGTTAATATTTTTCCCCTAAGCTTTTCTACCCTAGGAGAAAGCAACCCTTTTCTTCCACAAAGACTCTGATAAGCCAGATTTTCTTCATCTCTCAACTTAAATGTTTTTGTTCATTATGGGACAGCTGTTAACAAGTTGGGGACACAATGGTGGCCATGAAAGCTTCACAGACAAGAAGTTGATTACATTGCTAAATGTAAACTCAGATAAGGATGCAACACATCACAATACCTGTCCTGCACAACTTTGACTAGTAATGCCCCCATCTCAAGAATGAGTCAAAAGCTTTTTAGAAGGCCCTACTATCAGATAAGGAAGTAGGGCTATGGTATCAAGGTGTTGCAACAAAAAAGGTGCAGCAGGAACAAGCTCAAGAAACTGAAGATGCTGTCAGAAACGTCTTGTTGCTGAAAACTTAAACATCACAGGGGTGCTGTAAATCTTTTACATCTCAGCAACTACCCAGGAGCTTGAACTGAGAAGCAGAAGGAATGAAGGATTTCAACATTTGAAAACACAAATATGTAGGAAGGTCAGGAAGTGGAACCGTAAACATAACCACCAAGTCACCAACTGCAAAGGACACAAGATAGGACATCCCCTCATCTAAGTACCACGCCCTGATCGTTAGACTCAAGATCTGGAGTTCCTAGTCAGATGCTAAGGAGTCATGTCAACTTTTCTTTTAAAAGCTTTAACAATCAGAGGAAGAAGGAAGAAATTAATCCCTGATTTGGAAAGATACCCCTTACGTACCTCAAATGCAGCCAGTATAAAAGACAGGGTAGCAGTGCCTGAGAAACAGGAAGAGTAAAGACCAGCAGACTCCCCCCGCAGAGGATTCTCACTCTCTGTATGTTCGGAACTGATACAGCAAAACTTAATCGCCTGTACAGAAAACCTCCGACAAAGTAGAGACAACTGGTGGTCAGAATATTCTGTAACTAATCAAAGAGAATTCTTTATAGATATCACAATCTTAATATATTACATCCTGTGTTTGTTTTGGTGTCAGAAAAATAAGGCAATATCTGTCCCTTTTTATCATTTCCTCAGTTGCTAACTTAAACCCACTACAGTTAGAAAAATACTGTTGTGTGCAAACCACAAGATTGTAAAACATTTGTAACAAGTTCACCATGTTTCAGAAGAGTGAAGGACCAATCGCTCTCTACAATTCCTATTATACATTAGGTGGATTCTCTTTACAGAAAGCAGAGGAAAATTTCAGATTTGCTGTAAGTCACAGAATTGTTCTGGTTGGGAGAGACCTTTAAGATCACCAAGCCCAACCATTAACCCAGCACTGCCAGGTCACCACTGAACCATGTCCCCCAGCACCACATCTGCACATCTACACCTCCACAGATGGTGACTCTACCACTTCCCTGGGCACCCTGTTCCAGGGCTTTACAGCCCTTTTGGGGAAGAAATTTTTCCTAATGTCCAATCTAAACCTCCCCAGCACAACCTGAGGCCATTTCCTCTTGTCCTATCATTTGTTACTTGGGAGAAGAGGCTAATCCCCACCTCAGTCCAGCCTTCTTTCAGGTAGTAGTAGAGAGCGATAAGGGCCTCCCTGAGCCTCCTTTTCTCCATGAAAAAAGTATCCTATTTCCCTCAGCTGCTCCTCAGAAGACTTGTTCTCGAGACCCTTCACCAGCTTTGTTGCCCTTCTTTGGGCACACTCCAGTGCCTCAATGTCCTCCTTGGAGTGAGGGGCCCAAAAGAACACAGTACTCAAGGTGTGGCCTCACCAGTGCCAAGTACAGGGGTCAATCACTTCCGTAGTCCTGCTGGCCATGCTATTTCTGGTACAAACCAGGATGCTGTTGGCCTTCTTGCCCACCTGGGCACACGCTGGCTCATATTCAGCCATCTGTCGACCAACATCCCCAGGGCCTCTTCTACCAAGCAGCTTTCCAGCCACTCTTCCCCAAGCCTACAACACTGCATGGGATTGTTGTGACCCAAGTACAGAACCCAGCACTTGGCTGTGCTGAACCTCAGCCCACCGGCCTCAGCCCACTGATCCAGCCTGTAAGACTGAGTCCTCAGCAAGTACTTACCCTTTCTGTCCATTTCAGAAGCCAAATATTTTGGTAATACACTTTTACAACATCAGAATGTGCTGACAGTCAGAGAGGAGGTTGCAGCTTTGTTGTGATAGACAAATTCTGAACTTGAATTTGTTTAGCTATTAGGTGTATACACATACGTGTATGCCACACAGTCACCGTAAGTGTATTTCACACGTAAATTAATGGTTTTATTGTGTAGTTTTATTGTTCCCTCGTACCACAAAGAAAGTCTTTGCCCTTTATGCCTTTACACTGAAGTAGCCGGTCAAATGAATCCAATCTCAAAATCACAGAGCACATCAGCATTAGGAGTAGGAGAATACAGAAATAGCGTAGTGGCATTTTCCTCAAATTTACGGCTTCCACAGTGGGAAAAGCCAGTCTCCTTTCCTCCTCACCCCTCCCAAACGATAATGGGCGATCTATTAAAAAATAAGCATGTGGTATATTCTAACATAAAAACTAGAAAATGCATATGGTACACCCACAGCACCGGAAAAGGTTTAAATATTCCTTGGGTACATTTGGTATCTTTTCTCTCAGTACTTTTAGTCACCAGGAGATTTTAAAGCCCCTGGGCTTTCATTCATCTATCAACATTAATTGCAGGTAAGCCATTTCTCAAGCAGACAGAAGCTTACATATCCTTTATTAATTACCTACTAAAGGTTTTTCATCTCAAGTCAAGCGCAAAGACTTTCAAACAGAATCTTGCAAGGTCAACACTTAAAATATAGTGGATATTTTGCAATAGTAGGCACATTTAATACTTCATCTTGTCATTTTTCATCATTCATTTTGGCACAAATCAAGTAGGATAGAATAAACAGGCAGATATATTCCTCAAAATCAGATACCTGACAAAAGAAAGCACTCCAGGAAGTTAAATGAGTACTTAAAAAAAAAAAAGAAAAAAAATCATTCTCTACGAACTGGAAATTATTCTAAAGAATAATCCTGTAGAAATGGCATGCACACGTGCATATACTTTTTAAATGGAGTCCGATTTAGCAACACAAATTCAGCAAGAAGTTGCATCCTCAATGAAATATTAAAGATTCTTCAGTCATCTTGAACAGTTTTTGTCCTCAGTATCAACCCTGATCAGCAAAGCCAAGACATTGTTCTATTCTTGTAGTGTGCCTTATCTGATCAAATACTGATACCTACTCAGATACCCAAGTTAATCATCTAAATCACTTTGGAAACTGAGTAGAAATGTGCTATTTCCAGGGTGCAGTTCACCTTATGCTGACACATGGCTAAAACAAATCAAGAGGCACTTGAGATCTTCCTTCATTAAGATTTGAAGGAATCGAAGCCAAAAACGTGCCTTAAGAAGAGAGATGGCTACACAGTAGATGAGATGAACTCTGTTTCTCCTGTTTAAGGAAGTTAAGAAAGGAGGGGCCTATTTCATTAATACTGAGCTCTTCATACAAACAGGAACTCCAACCAACTCACACGAATACTACAAGTCTAGGAAAGACAAGACATAACCTACATTTCCACTTGAGCTGTGAGTCTTCTTAATGTCTTTTGCTAGTCCTGGTTACGATCTCAAGATCCAACACTGCTCCACCTACATTATTTTTCTTCTTCACCCACCCAGCTCTTACTTAGGTTGTCTTAAAGCAGTGGTATACTACATAAAAGCAGTGATATTGTAATAACTCTATAGGTTCTTTACATTAAGGTTCACCAGAAGAATCCAGTCAAATGCAGAGCCTGACTACTTCATAAAGTATTCTAAACAACAACGACGACGACAACAAAATACAAACACACAAGCTGCACCTTCCTATCCTAACAATAAGCAGCATTCAATCTCCCACTACTGCCCACTGAGGAGCAGTCATAGCAGCAAGGGAATCACTGGAGAGCTGGAGTCTAGGAAGGCATCAGAGCATAGGACACGTCTCTCAGCACCAACTCACACCAGCCACCACTGCTGTGCAAAGCAGATGAGGGAGCCCTGAGCCCAGCTCGGATCACTGTGGCCATGAGGACGGGAACAGAAGAGGCTCAGTGCCTCGCTGGGTACAGCCCATGGAGCAGGAGACCAAACTCCATCTCTCAGCTCGCATTCCACACCTCTGTTTTGTCAGGCAGAAGGGATAACATTCATGGGCAGAAGTTAGACTCTGAATGCAACACAACTTCCCCCTCTACCGAAGGACTGAATTCAAATTTCAATCCACAAAATGTCATTCTCACCATCAGCACACAAAAATCTGCAACATCATCTACAGCATGACATAAGTTAAACAACTTCTAAAAAAGAATTACAAGATCACTAATAATTGAAGTCTATGATATTTAAAATGCACAGAAAAGTTGAGTGTTTCGTACCCACATCTTCCTACTTAAATTAACATCTGGCACCCAGAAAGATGGAAATCTGGAATTCTTTTGCATATAACTTTTTTTTTCTGGTTTTATCAGATGGAATACATTTCACTACGTATGTCTTCTCCAGTTTTTCTTTGTATTATACTCAGCTTAAAATACAAAAACGTATTTTGGAAATTTAGAAATTTCCAAATGACATCATGCAAACTGAGCACTAGCTCTGCTCTATATTTATCCCTACAAAATTGTCAGCAGAAGTCTTCCTTTAACGACTGTAACTGAAGGCATATAATAAATTCCTGAAAAGAAAAAAAGTAGCTTGTGAGTCTGCACTGACTACTATTAGACTCTCTCTCATGCAAAGCCACAACACAACTATTTAAATCCCCATTACTATTGACATATGAACTCTAAAAATTATTCAAGAGCATCATGCCTACATACTGTAGTCTTAGAATTTCAAACAGAAAATTTAAAGTATCAAACAGAAAGTCTGATACACAGAAAGATCCACGCCACGTGAGCACATTTACCAGCCATCTGACAGGTGTTTTCTCTGTTCAAAACCTCCTCTCATTCATAAAACACTCAAAGGGACTATTTCACAGCCAGTTATTTTCTAGTCTATCCTTATGTCTTGTCAGTTTGAAAATGTATGCAGGACATCATCCCACAGATTAGATTTCTCCTCTACACAGGCCTAAGTTATTTACAGTGCATCAAAACAAAACAACTTACCCTAGGTCTGAGGCCAGGCTATTTTCAATACCCACATAGTAAATGTTAACCGTGAAGTAATTAATCTGCTCCATATGCAAGGATTCCTCTTGAAGAGATCATCCAACCATGGAATCATTGAATATCAGGTTAGAAGGGATCTCAAGGATCATCTAGTCCAACCCTTCTTAGAAAAAACAGTCTAGACAAGATGGCCCAGCACCTTGTCCAGCTCAGTCTTGGAAGTGTCCAACGTTGGGGAATCCAGCACTCCCTTGGGGAGATTGTTTCCGTCTACTTTAGTGGACTGCTCAAAATTGTTTAGTTTAAGGTCATAATTATAACACGTACTATTTCTTGCGTTCCTGATCTAATCTTTAAGTTGTATGAAAGAGTGGCAACAAGACCAGGATCTATATTTTTACACAGAAGTACAGAAAACTCCTGCATTTATTAAAATAATGTTGCAGTCCACATGCTAATCTCTATTTTTCCCTTAATGGCCTCCCATTGCTAACAGCTACTTTAGCTGTTATCCTTGCTACAAATCTGCCACTATCAAAAAGCAGACCTATTGAATTATTACCTAAACTCACAGGATTATCTAAAACTCAAATGAATAGCACAGTATCTGCTCAGAAAGATTACAAATGCATTTACATAGTTTAAACTTCTATATATGCTTTTACACTGAATTCTGAACCTGCAAGTGAGAAGCAAAACAGTAACTAGACAGAATTTATTTTTCTGTTTCCTGTCCATGTAAATGTAAGGTACTGTAAGACATAGTATAAGTAACCACATGGGTTTGTTTTTTTGGTTTTTGTTTTTTGTTTTTTTTTGTTTTTTTTGCATTCCCTCATGACACTTCCGCATTTGCATCTCCTTGAGATACCACACTGGTGAGAAGGGCCTGCATCAAGACCCAGGCAAAGGGTTCTTGGCTCTATGAACTGCAGTTTCTGTAGGAATATGTCTGCAGTCAATGAAAATTTGGTATTTTCCTTTCTTTTTTCTCCCAAAGCCAGTTATCAGGATGGAGTTTGCTCCGCAGACTTTTTAGAATTACTTACTAAAGCAGAAATTTACCAATAACTGAAGTTTAAGTCACAACATTCACTGCACAAAGTAAAAACAGGAAAAATGTTGACTCTAAATAGTAGAGTTCTGAGTGCAAGGTTGTCAAGAAGCTAAGCCTGAAAAAAGATCACAGAACACTGCTAATACAGCTACATCAGCACAAAGTCTGTTTGGTGGCCACTAATTTCACCATGTGTACAGGAAAAAAGAAAGCCACCCAAAGCCCACCTAGCCCAAGACAGACAGATTTCTATGTTATAGTTGCCACTTTCCTAATAAATATTCCATTTAGCAATCCTGTTTTCCAGAGATTTTAACATTGATATTCCTCCCCCTCCCCAAAATACAGAACTATCACCTCCACAATGTTAGCTCTTAGTGTAATTACAGGAGGTGTGCTTAGCCAACAGAAATGAGACCCTTCAGGCTAAAAAGCCAAACCTCTTCAAATCTATTTAAAACCTGGATGACTGTAAGAGCTTGTATAATTACAGTTACATTGCACACACACAAGCACGCATAAGTAAACTGTCCTTCTAATTCTGCAAGTACTCACTAAAGATCCGTTACACAGGCTTAATGAATATCGGTTCTTCAGCAATTGACCCTGATGCTGTGCTACAGCAACCTTACAATAGCTGGGAGATTGTTACTGCTTCCACTGTAAGCTCCCCTCTCAGTTTGTGAGGTCTTCTAAACATTCCCAAATAAAAACTTGAAAAGACCAAAACCAAGGAAATTAACGTTTTAAATTCCTACTAGCCATCTGAGATACAGTTAAGATTTTTCAGTTTGCTATAACTTAACATAAATCATAATCAAACAAGAAAGAATCAGAATCACTGCTGAAAAACCCTGAACTTTGTAATACATAATTATCACAGCCGTTTTTTTTATTATTATTAAAACAATTTAGGTGCACTAACCAAGACACATTTTTTTCAAGATTTCAAGACACATTTCTCTAATCTCCATTAGAAAGGATTATAACAACTTGCTGTTACATTTGAAAAGGCTTTAAAAGATTTCAGCATGAGAGCTTTTCATGAGATGTATTTAAGATGGATTTTAGATGAAATTTCTTTAGTATGATCACCCTAGAAGAAAATGCTCTAACACTGGAGATGCCTTGGAAGGTAAGACCCCTTTCTTTAGGTCAGTTATTTTCTTAACGTACATTTGAAAGATGTAGTCATAGATTTAGAAATAAATAAGTCATTGACTAGAGTCCGGGTAGAACAGCCCATTCACTGTAATCTCCACAAAAGCCAAGAATGGGAAATCTAGAAGCACTCCGTTTAACTAACTCCATCTGACTCCCAGCAGCATGGACAGAGATGTTGTACACATGTAATTCATCAGCATCCTCCACATCACTACACTTCAGCTGTGAAAAGTGCTGTTCTACAGTCACACACTGGAAATTATAAATATCACAACCACCTAAGTATGTAAAACAGTAAAGGCAAATTTACAAGCATTTGGCAGCTTCCTCTACTTACAGTATCTTTTTTTTTTCCTCTTCTGCTGTTCTTCAGCAATACTTTCCACCCTGCCTTGCCAAGTAAGTTACAAACTTGCTTTTCAGTCTGAACACCAAGGGCAGAAAGCCCTGACCAAACCTTTCTTTGGAAATCCCTCCTCCAACAGCTAGGCAAGTCTGCACAAAACAGATTTTGTACGCAGAGCTCTTGGTCACACACCTCTTAGCACCCTAAACGTGGCTGAGGTTAGCCCCGTGAGCAGCCTCAGTGATTTCAGCAGTACCACAACATAAACCCGCGCTGCAGCAGAGGGTTTGCCACGCGCAGCACGAACGCAGCGCTGCAAGCCAACACAGGAGGGACAGGTTTACTGATCTTCCAATTTCTAGGTTTTCTTTAGAAAGCAATAAGCAGACCAAAGCATATGGGTTAGGTGCATACAATAATTTTTCTGACTGCTGAACAAGAGCTATTCCAAATAGGTTAAATAAGCAGCTTTCTTATATTACATTTTAAAGTGGTGAAACACTTCCTCTTACCTGGGAAACAGATGCTTAGTGACTAAACTTTGGTTATACCGTGCTAAAGAAGAGAGAAAAAAACCTGATAGATCTAGAAAGCCAAGAAGTAGCACGAGTGACCTATTCAGCCGGCATCCCCTACAGAAGCACGAGGTGCATCTCAGCTGGCCCTGTTTGGACAGATCAGAATCAGCCACAGGAGAAGAAAACCACCACACATCCCGGGGAACATCAGCAACACGCCAGCCTGTCCCACCTGCAGGCCTACACAAAGCAAGGCTTTCCTCCAGTCTGAGGACAACTGCTCAGACAAGCCCCTTCAAAGGGAATTTGCTACAACCACTTCTGCCCAGAAACTACCCACCATACACTAACTAAGAATGGCAACTGGCAACAGTTGCATCTGTATTCTTTCATCTACCTCATTCATCCATCATCTGTTCTGCAGCTGGGATCTCCGGAAATGAATACAAAATTAAATACAAAAAAAATTTAAACTTTAGCAACAGTGACAGGTAAGGGCAAAGAAATCATCTCCAAAATACACAGTATTTTACTGATGCACTTTTAAAGACTGGAATATGTGAAGGTTCTGCTAGAGAGTTCTTACAATTGCACACATCACAAGCACCAGAATTTTGCTCTTTCTATTATTTGTTGTTTATGAAGACTGTTAACCGTTACTTACAGCAGATGTATTTCCACATCACTTAAACTCGCTTCTCCTTTCTGAAAATTTAGATTCAGAGTGATTCATGCCCCTGCTACAGTGCATACCTCACTCATTAAGAGAAAACGTTCTTTAGTTACAAGAAAAAAAAAAAAGAAAATCAAACTTCAACGTGAAAGTCTGTTCCATTAAGCTCCGAAACACAATTACCATTGTTTAAAGATAAAATAGTATTTCACAATACTATTTGCATATCAGAAACCACTCCAAGAATTCCTGATTCTATACATAGAACTTGCCAGCACAGCTCCGTTCTTACTACTCAAAGACTGCTCCAAGGCCCCTCCCCAGGCAACTTCTTCATTTGAGGAGAAGCCATCGACAGGAGAGGAGAACTGCAAGCGCATTTCCTTGCTAGATCTTTGGTCTATCCCTACTTTAAGAAAGAGAGTCATGAAGGACAAGCACATGATTGCAACAAGATCATTTTCAAAGTAGGTTTAAAAAACGTAACTGCAAATTTGCAGAAGTGTGCCTGAATTCAGAGCCTTTTCCATTGCCCTTTTAAAAATCAGTTTCTAAGCCTCAAGTTTCCAACCCCAGACTGATCTGGTATGTCTCAAGTTTACAAACCTAGTGATGCAATAGGCCATCATTGCTTCACGTTTTATAAGGCGAAGATTTCTTTATCTACGGGGGGGAGGGGGGGGAAACAAACCCAAAACATACCTTACTATGAAATAACCCACTATTCTTCTGACGTGATTAGATAATAATGGCTATAAAGACTCACATATAAAATCTACAGCCCATGGTCCCTTCATAGGCACTCAAAGCAAGCAGCCAAAGCTTGCTTTCTTTGATTCGGGTAACCACAATATTCCCAGTTACATCTCACAGCCAAAGGAGATCAACAGGTACTTCATGAGAAAGAAGCAAGTGAGAAAGCCGTGTGTCTGGAGCTGTACGTCGTAGCATGTTTTAAAAGATTTCAGTAGCTCCCTGTGAAAACAGGGATTGGGTGACTCAAGCACTCTGATTCACCCATGTCCTCCCTCTCCACGACTATAAGAAAGTAAACGATGACATTTCTATACACTATATGCCTCCCAACAGATTCATTTAACTGCTCCAACAGGTATACTGATGGGAAGGACAGAGACTACACCCGCCTGCTCAGCAAGCTCAGGAGAAAGCTGCAGCTCTGCTTTGCTGTAAGAGAAGGAATCCAGCACAAGAAGGTGCTTTATGTCCACACTACTCCCTGCAAGAACACTGGGACTTTGTAATGACCCTGCTCTACTTCAGTGTCTCTGCCATCCCTTAAAACCATTGCAGTAAACTTCATTTAGAAAGTGTTTAGCATTTGGTTTAGGTAATTCATATGAGCACTAAGAATGACCAAAGTTGTAACAGCAAATACTAATGACTAATAATGAAGACATGAACTTTTTTCAGAAATATTACAGGATTTTTGCCTCATTATTTTAACCACTTCCTATCAGTTAAATGTTGGAAGGATGTTTTGGTGGCAGCAAGTGACTACACCATAAGGTTTTCTGCAGTTTCTTCAAAAGTAGAAGTATCAGCGACTGTCACAATAAAAACCCCTGACAGTTCTTCTCCTTGAAGGAAAGGAATCGAGTAAAAGGAGAATGAGTAGAAGTGAGTTCAAATAAACCAGCAGGTTTTAACTTTAGTCACAATTTCTTGCTTTCTCAAGTGTATTCTATACTTCAGCAGCTATTAGCAAGTAAGAAATATATATATTTACTGGTACAGCCTGTGGCTAAATTAAGCCAGTCTAAGACTGCATTGTCACCAAATAGGATGGACCCACATTAAGCACAGTTGTGTCAGAAACTACATAGACTAGCAAGCACGTCCAAGTCCAGGCAAACTTCTGTGGAACAGCTAAGCCAGTGTAAAAGCTCCCGGCTGCTTCAGGGGAGGTCTCCCCAGTGCCTTCCTCCGGCCTTGCTTTTGTCAGTGAAGTTTCCTCTTCCTTCTCCCCACAAGCTTTAGCAGGTTTCACACCCCTTGCAATGCTGACTCAACTCACTAGCCTACCAGAAAACCACCCAGTCTCTTCTGCCAGGGCAGCCAGCTCATTGAGGGATCCAGCAATACAAGTCACGATCAACAGAACAGCCCATGGCAGAAGCAGCCAGGGACAAGCTGGCAGCAGAGACAGAAGCAAAGGAGAAAAGAACAAAAACTCCAGTTTCTGCCAGGGGTATGTCATTCAAACCTTCTTCTCCAACTTCCTCCACATCCCAGAACCATGCGGTTGCTAAAGCTGACACAAAGAGGAGGTGTGAAAACACAGCCAAAGACCAGAGGAAGGGCAGGACTATTTCCCTTAACAGCCAGAGCTCACCCAGCCTGCGTCAACCACAGAGGCTCCAAACACAGGCTCAGCACGGGACAGGACGGGCACAGCAGTGACGCATCACAACAAGTCACGGAGCTGTTTCCCTCTCCAACAGCTAGCAGGGTGATAGCCGGCACAGAAAGCGTGCCTATGTGCACAGACCAGCCATGTATCCGACAGCGAGGCAGAATTATGTTGAGTAGATACGATAGGTGCAAAATATATGCATAGAATATATAAAAGGATAGAGAAAGACAAAGGGTAAAGTTGCCCAACATAAGCAGAAGTAAGCCTACGGCAACGATGGACAAGTGGTCACTCGAGCGCGCAAAAGCAGAAGACTATGTGCCTTTGGTCTGACAACTGGACGTAAGGTTATACCAGGGTTGTTTAGTACGGGCACCCCAACAGAGGGCAGGTTGTGTACGGACGCAAGCAGCAGACGCAGGCTGAAGACGCTGGGAGCAGAAGTGTAAGCACAGCTCTGAAGAGCCGGCGGGAGCTCACCTCTCGAGCCGAGCAGGCGTAGCTTCAGCTGCTGAGCGCTTCCTGCGCCAGCTGCCTGCCACCCTTCACCCCCCACCTCTGCTCCAGGGCGGGTGACCCCAGCAGCGTTCGCAGCAGGCTGTGCTGCCTCCACATGAGCCCAGACCCCGCTCACTGCCCACCCGGTCCCTCGTACCACACTCGCTGACCCCTTTCCTTGCACCTCCCGCATCCCCCAGCTCCTCAGAGCCCCCTCACAGCTCGGCAGGCCCGTGTCCTCCAGAGCCCCACAACAGCCCCTTCCTCACACACGGCCCCTGACCTCCCTGCACAGCAGTCCCTCACAGCCCCTGCCCCGCCGCTCCACACTCCCAAACCCCGTCCCCCACAGCCTGTCCCGCATAACCCACCCCTGCAAAGCAGCCCCGGCCCCCGCCTGCCGCTCTCCTCAGAGCCGGCTGCCCACAGCTCGCCGTCACCCCCCGTGGCCCCCACAGCTCCCGGCCCACCCAGCAGCCCCTTACCCCAGCTGCGCGCCCGTCACCCTGCAGACACCCAGGCCCGCTCCCAGCCCCCCTACGCGGTCCCCAACCCCCCGCCGCTCCGCCGCGGCCTGTCCCCCCGCACGGCCCCGGCCCGGCCCCTTCCCAGCGGCACCTGAAGCGCGGCGAGTCCTTCAGGCACTCCTCGAAGTCCACGGTCACCTTCATCCTGCCCTGCCGCGGGGCGCGCCGCGGCCGCTGCCGGTGCTGGTGCTGGTGGCGGTAGCAGGGCGAGCCGGAGCCGAGGCCGGAGGCCGGCCGCCGGGCGGGGCTAGGCAGGGGCGGCGCTCGGGGAGCGGCGGCGGGACGGCTCCGCCAGGCCGCCGCGCCGCACAGCCCTCTGCCCGCCCCCGCGCCTCGCCGCGACTGACAGCCCGGCCGGCCAATGGGCGGCGGCCAGAAGCAGAAACAGCCAACAAGGCGCCGGCGTGGGTGGGGCTTCTCCCAAACCGGCGTAGGGCGGGGAAAAGGCCGCTAGCCAGTCGAGGGAGCAGGCCAATCAGAAAGCGAGAGGGGCGGGCATAGACGGGAAGTCCGCCCAATAAGTGTGCTGCTCAGAGAAGGCGGCCAACCGCCGCGTGCCGCAGGGATTACTTCCGCATCGGGCGTCCTGAAGAGTGACAGCCTGATAAACCAACAGAAACGCGCTCCTCGGCCTCCCACCGATTGGCGAGCTCCATTGCCAGGCTGCCCGAAAGACCAATCCCAGCGCTCATAAACACCGAGGGGAGACGCCCCAGCGCTGCGATAGGCTGACCCGCCCGTCGCTCGCGCGGATGACCCCCTGGGGTGGGGCGCGCGGGCTCCCGGCTGGTCGCCGCCGGCTCCCGGTGTTGGCCGATTAGCGCCGGGGCGGGAGCAGCGGAGCCTCGCCCTCGGGAAGGCCCGGCGCGCGCCTCAGCAGGTGAGGCCCGGCCCCGCGGGCCCCGGCCCGGCCGCAGCGGGAGGTCAGGCCCGCTCCCCGGCGGAGCCCCCGTCCCTGCCGAGGGCGCAGAGCCGCTCCCGAGCCACCGCGGAACGCGGGCGGCTCCGGCCGCTCCCCGGCGTGCTGCAGGTCTCGAGTCTGGAGGTACCCGCGGGTCTGAGTCCCCCGGGGGAGCTGCAGCGCGGCGGTGGGAGGAGGCGCCGCCCGTGCCGGTGTGGCTGGCCGTGCCTGCGGAGGCCTCTGGCGGGGCAGAAGCGCTGTCCCCGCAGCGGTTCTCTCCCGCGCCATGGCGAGGGGCTGCAGAACGCCGCCGGCAACACGGCGAAGGGCTGTGAGCGGTCCGGCGCCGCGCAGCGCAGCCCCGCGGAAACCGGGCAAGGCGAAGGAGCGTCCGCCGCGCCCGCCCGCCCCGAAAGGCAGGGCCAGAGCAGCGTCAGGGGTTATCCTCTTCACGTTAAACTTGGCGAAGAGGAAGCAGTGTCACACCGAGCCACAGGCTCCGTCCTGCAGGCGCGGGGACACCGCGCTGGGAGCCGACCTGAGTTGGTGACATTCACGCTTGGCTTCTCCAGGGCGCTTGAGGAGCCACCAGGCCTGCACCCAACGAGCTGCTCACCCCCTGCGGTCTTCACGCTCTCCATCTCTCCAGTGCCCTGTCACCTGCACCAAGCTTCACCTTCACTTTCATATCACTTTCCCTTTTTCTCATCCCACCTGTTCTCTCTCCCCTGACTTTCTTTTGGTCTCAAAAGGAAGAAAAAGTCAACATGGAAGGATGGAATAGAGCATAAAATTCTTCCTTTCCTAGCAGCTGAATGCCTGCTGACCTTTACTGTCCCTTGGTTCAAGTGTCCCTTCAGAGAAGCAAAGGGAAGCTTTTTGGTTCAGTCAGTTGTGGTTTAGAGGTCTGGGTTTTTTTCCTGACTGGTGTCAGATCCAAACTACAAGTTCCACAGATGCAAAAATTGTACATTTTTGCAAACTGTCCCTCACCAAAACGAACCAAACCACAGCTAGTTTGGTTAAGAAGTCAAGTGCATCTGTCACATCCACACAGAAAAAGCAGAAAGTTAAGTAATTTTTTGTATGTTAGGCTGCATTTATGTTGTGAAATCCACTTTTCAACCGAAGTGTGCAACTGAAAAGAGCCAGCTCTGCTTTTTGGAACACACTTTTACTTACTAGGAGTAGTTGGTGTTCATCTTTTTCCATTACTCAATGCTAGGGAGTGATTACTCAGTGCTGACCACGACGAGACCGACCCGCCTTGCTTTAATTTGCCAACACGCAAAGAAAATTACTTTGAAAAACGCAGCCTCTTCTGTGGTGCTGCTGTTTTAAATTCATGAATTAGGTTCCCAGATCTACCCTCACGTCTTGGTAGCCAAGTGACTACAACAGCTGAAAGGGTGTACAAACCGATGTACAGCCAAGTTACGCTAAAGAGCGCGCCCTCCTTTGCAGCAAGGAGGAAACTGCAGTTTAAGTATTCATCTACGAACACATCTGCAAACTTTACAGTCGCTGCTAGTTTCTTCTAAAAAGCTCCAGGAAGTCAAACCAATACATCCAGCATTAGTACTGTAAGGCAGTAATGAAAACAACGGTTTTATTTATGTTGTGACACTTAACACTGGTTGCAAACAGAATAATTACACTTGTGAGGTGCTGTCATAATAAACACCACAAAAAGCTGTTACAGAAACAAAAGTTCTGGTAAGACACACAAGTTTAACACCAGTGAGTGAGCTGTGGGAAAAATACTCGCAGTTTCCATGAACTGTGTACAACTTGGTGTGTAAGAAACTGTAAGGACAGAAAAAAAAAAAACAACTTTAAAGACGAAGTTAAGGCTCCTATTGGCAAGTGACCTTCCTATTAGAAGCATATTGAAACTATTTTTGCTGAACAGGATGCAGCTTGAGAGTTATACCTGTGCGAGAAGTGTCACAAGGATGATACTGTGGAGCTCAACGTCCCATCAGTAAGGGCTGCGTGTCTTTTTCCCCCTTTACTGTACAAGTGAGCCTTTACCATTTGCACCCCAAGATTAAGACATGCATGCAAGCTAAGTCCCCACAAAATGTATAAAAGAGAAAAGATGTTTCTTCTCTTGTCCCCTTTCAGCAGGGAATACGATGGGTATTTCCAGGATAGAAGGAAATCCCTCTGTAAAAAAGGCTACACCAAGTATCTGCAGTTACCGCACAGTGAACTTGTCTGTTTTAGCTTTCAAACTGCATGAAGGTGTAAGGCTGGATAAAGTCAAGCAAACCAGCCTCTCAGTTAAAAGCAGTGTCAGGTACGTTGCGTTGCACTCCAGGTGAGCACGATGAAGCAGCGTGAACAGAATCTGTGCTAGCACTGAAGAGAATGAAGAGAGCAGAGCCTTTAATGAAACCCAGAACTAAACCAGATGCCAAAATGGCATCTGACTCAAACCTGGGGGCTTGGCAGCAGGGCATCACCCAGACAGCTCAAAATCATCTAACCCATGAAGGGACCCACTATACATTCTGAGGTTCATTTAAAACAATCTTCACGCATTTATTTATACGGTCCCTCCCTCAAAGCTCCATACCCATTTCCTTCAGGATTTCAGAAGCCACTACAGAAAAGGTCTTTACTGGAAGTTAGCAAAGTTTTTTTTGTTTAACAAAATGCTTTGCAGGCATCGTAGGGTACAAAGTATCCCTGCTGAGCACCCCAATGAAGAGGAGGTCTTGAACACAGACAGCATGGGGGAAAAGAGCACAGGACACTAGCTCATGCAAGAGCTGCTCCTGATGAATTCCGATTTACCTGCGGGTACAAAGTACCCACCTGCACTTAGCACAAAGTACAAGTAATCTGTCTTGCAGCATCTCAGAAGACATCAGTGCCGCCCACACCTGTCAGGCAAAGCTTGACCCATTCACGCTCCAGCCTGCAGGTGACATGGCGCTGGGGAGCGCTGCCCTCTCAGCGGGACTTCACTGCCCTGCCTGGGGCAGGCTGGAACATCCGCTGCTCGGTCTGAAAGAGGGGTCAGGGCAGCCAGTCCAACCGGCTCAACACTGCAAGCTCCTGTATAAAGGATGCAGACTCAAGTTTTGAAATCCTGTTCTTGGGAGCTAAATTTAAAGCTACAGTAAGTGACTTCAGGAATCAGAAGTATCTGCTTACTCTTTGCCCATATTTATTCTCTAGAAGTGACCATGTTTGGTACAAGATGAAATAACACTCTCCATATTGAAAAATTAGCATCGCCACACTGACTGACTTGAGAGTTCAATTTTTTTCTTGTGAAAAGATGCTAGTAATCCCAGACTAAATATCCCACAGCTGACAACCCTGTTACCTACTAAGGAGAGGAGCTAGTTGGGAGGGGCACACTACAACGCCCAGTTAGCACAACTCACAGGTATCTTTGGCAATGCATCCATTCTAATGAATTACTCCTGTATAAATCTTTGAAAGGACAGCATCCTATTACCTTACGCTCAGTCTCTTTGGATTTCATGAAAGCTCACACTTGAGAATGTGTAACTGTAAAATAACTTTCATTCCTTTATTCAAACTTCACGTATACAGTGGACAAAAAGACATTTTAAAATAGATCCATATAATTATATGGATTTTTGCAACATATCAAATTCAGATCAAAATTAGATATACACTGTATTCCATAATCAAGCTAAAGCTTAAGTGTATACTTCATTTGTGTAATAAAACCCAGGAACTACTCTGAACACTGGAACATTCACCAGTCAAATTCCACCGAGTGGGAAGTTGTTTAGAGCAATCTGGAGGTTCAGAACCCCTCTTCACAGGGGCTACACGGCCACACTGTAAGCAAGTATTTGAATTCAGCAGTTTCCCTTCTATTCTTCCCAACAGCCTTCTTTTTACCAAAGCCGCTGCTGTGAGTTGTGATGTATACAGGAAGATTTAGACCAGTGGTTTTCAGTATGCAGGTTGCCAACCCCAAATTAGGAGGAGATCATCAGCAGTTATCTTTATATAAAGAACAGCCAGAGCCTAAACTCAGCTTGTCTTCACAGTCCTGATGTGGATTTGCTCATGGATGGGTGTTTTTCCTCAGGTGCTAGTAGCACAAGCACTCTTCATGCAACTGGAAAGGACCAAAAGCTTGAAATGAGAGGCAGAAGAGTGACAGTAGATGAGGTTTTAAGAGAAAAGCTGGTGGGAACTTCCATGTTCCATAAGCCAAAGAGCTCCACAAAACATCCAGTCCCAATGGAAGAGAGAATGACAGTTAAATGCAAAGTTCAAGTTAGCACATTTCCAGTGTAAAAACATTCCCTCCACTAGACCTTAGTACTGCCTTAGTCAGAAACTAACAACTGATTCCAAACACCACTTCAAAAATAATACAGCTCTTCTTCTAAAGAAGTACAGGTAATAACGTACGGAAATCTAGAGTAATAGGTCAGCACTTTACAAAAAAGTTGTAAGACTTAAATAATCCCTTTTTAAACTGCTTAACGCATCTGATAAATAGCTTGCATGTCCATCTGATATATGCTGTACCGTTTGGCTCCTGAATCCCAAACCTTTCGGTAAGAGATACCACACCTAGAACACTGTCAAATAAATATTGAAAAACCAAAAGATACTGTTTCGAAGCATTACGCGAGATAATCAGCGTTACACATACAGGGAATGCCATTCTGGCTGAACAGATTATGAAGCAGTATTCTCCATGAAATACTAGGCACAAGAATAAATCAGTTAGACAGTTTTTTCTGCCTAATGGACAAGTCTAAAATTAACATTCTTGGCAATACAACGTTGTAACTGATATGCTTCTCAATATTTAAGAGCCTTAATAGCAAAAATCATGAAGCAATGTTTATATATTTGTGTCTTTGACAAGCAGTTACAGTTCTGGGCAGATTTCTTCTATGCTGTGTGTTCTACTTTCCAGCTGGTCACGAGTAGCATGTGCTGCATAAGAAAGATTACAAAAGAAAAAAACAAACAGGTAATTCTTCACATTCATTGAATATTTTCAAAGCACACACAAAAATCCTCCTGAAATCACCTGTGCTTCTCCAAAGATAATGTTTGCCAACACATCTTAGCAGCCTGCAAGTTTTTAGCTTGAGAGTGCAGAAACGTCCCCAATAGTTATTTGGCCCTCATGTTCTGAAGAGCTGGCTAACACCACTGCTCAGCACAGCGAGCCCCAAACGCACCCCTGCAACTGGGAGGATTTAACCCCAGGCGTTAAGAGAGATCAATTTGCAGAACTAACATATGATGTTCCTGAAACACAAGCAACCATAACACTTGTCAGGTCAAATTTCAATTCCAGATGAGACACTATAAGCCTAAACAAGCGTATAAATGAAGGAGCACAGTCAGTTGTGTTTTTCAGGAAGTCATTAAACTCATGGGTTTGAGCCAAAGTATAGCAATAAAACAAAGAAAGCGCCTTCTCATTAGTGCTTTTTATATGAAAACCCCATATATATATATATATATATATGTAAAAATGTTTGTATATATATATGCACACCTGAAAATTCAGGGGCTTAAAGCAAAGATCAGAGAAAACCACATCCAGATGGTAATTGTCTTTAAAACAGGCCAGTTAGGCTTGGCCATGAGACTTGTTCCCAAGGGCAGTCTAAGGAGGGAAGAGCATCACTGACAAGCAGAACCACTCTGCGTGTGCTCCCAGGCTGCTCACTTCAGCCATCCTTAGGGTGCTGGTGCTCACCATGGTTGCAAAAGCACCATGTGTTCTGTACCTACCAAAGGCCAAAAGGGCACACGCCAGCTGGCTGACAGCTGAGCTGATGAGCAGGGATATCACAGCAATGAATGCTAAATGAACCATAAAGACAGAACAACAGTTTTACTGCTTGTCAATTGAGCCGCTATAGATCACACCCTTGTGTAAGATACTTTTGCAGAAAAGATAGGTCTGCATTGAAATAGTCACGCTCCAATCTACCTACACCAGGAATCTCTCCTTCAGTGATTTCAAAGAGAATGTTTAAGGGAAAAGTGTTGGTGGAGAGGAACAAAGGTCACTGTTTTGCTGGCAAAGTCTATTTATGTCATTCGTGGAGTCATAAATAGGGAGCAGCCAGAGAAATTCCAGAGAAGCGGAAATGCTGAAGCAAGCAATCCTAATGCAGTCTACCACAACTTGAACTTTCTTTTCCACCAAAAAGCTTGGCTGCTAGAATCCATATGCATGGGATCAGGTACAGCTACTTGAGGCAAGAAAGGAGTGATCCACCCACTTGAAACACTTAGTAGCCCAAGTGAAGACACGGGCAAAAACATACAAACAGTTCTCACCATCACTGACTGGACTGGCCATCTTCATTTCAATCAGCAAGAAATCTCAGTCTGTAACCAAAAAGTGCAACTCATTATTAGCAGACCTGGTGGTATCCAACAGAAGCCTTCTTAAAAACCTGTCCTAAGTCTTTTGCCCCTTCTTCAAAAGGAGGGTGTAGAGATTAGAAGAGTACTGTAAGTATTACTCAAAGGCAAAACAGACAGGATTAGAGGGTAGAAAGGAGCATCAGTAAGAGAAGCACAGAATCTTTAAGAGATCTTCATGAACCAAAAAAAGGAAAATTCAAGTGAGAAGATGGTTTCAAATTGCCTGAAAAACAACCCAGGAGCCAGTGGAGTCCTCAGGTCACACCAGACCATTAAGAAATGCCTCCTTACATCCCATCTTTACCTGGGATGATCACAAGTGCTATAGAAGTCATGTTATTCCACTGGAAGAAAAAGACAGTGTGTGCCAGCTCCCACATACACCGATCGACAGTCTCAGACATGACAGGTGAGTGGTAGCCACAGCATCAGATGAACAGAAATCAAATGGAAGTTACCAAAATGTAGCTACAATACACCATGCAGGAACAGACATTTCCTTTGCAATTAAAAGCAAGAGTTAGAGCTGTTAGTCAGTTCACGAGTGAAGCCAAAATAAGCCATCACAAAAAATCAGCTCCTGTATCACCGAATACACAGAGTAAAGAAAACCCTCCTTTTCTGCTAAGGAAGTACTTTAAAGTACGCTGATTTGAAGCAAAAGAGCTCTTCAAAAGCTATCCAGATGAATAACTTACAGTCCTAGCAAGGCAATCTCAGGAACAAGAATATTAATAATATCTTTATCCATTTCCATGAGGGAATCAACCAAACTGAAATAGTGTTAAATAGTCAATTGCTTAAAAAAAAAAAAAAAGGCACAGCAAGACCAAAAGTACAGAGGAGCAAAAAACACAAGTCGCAATTCAGTAGAGATGGAAGAGTGATAAAGAGATGTCACCTCAAAAAAGTTACTTCAGCAAAACTTTGACATCACTTTAACACAGCTACATGGCTGAACATTTATCATCTCAATGTAGGAATTTCTTAAAATGTGGGCAGTGGCAGAAGACTGAGAGGTTTGTTAACAGTTTTGTCCATATTCCATCATCCTTTTACCAACCCTGCACAAAGAATCACACATGATCAGTCTGAGGGTGTTCAGTTCACCAGCTGCTACAAAAGCAAGACCAGCACTTAACCTCAGAAGAGCTGATCAGGTACAGAGACCAAAAGCTGTGAGAACTGGGAGATTAGGAGATAAGGAAACATCGAGGTTTGTTAAGCAGAATGATACAAAACAAAAATGGAGATTTGATAACTACATCAAGTTAGTGGAAAGTATTTCTACAGGCTGTGGTGTGGAGGTGAGACAGTTAACGGGTTCACAAGTTGGCAAACAGCTAATTTATAGAATCTATTGGCCATGAGCAGTCTAAAATTGATAATTACCAGTTGTGTGGCTCTGAAGCTGGTTATGAGGCAAGGTGGAATGGACTTCAACAACAGAGATGGAAAAATGCTGCAAAGGTGTGCCTTCTTTCCACTGGCGAATGCAGCTGAGGAGCGGAGTTGCCTCTGTTTTACAGCAGAGTGCAGGGAGATGGCGGCTTCAAGCCATGGAGAAAGGTCATAAGGTTGCCTATTGGAGCCCTCCTTTCCCCTGGAGAGTGAAGTTCTAGTAAAGAGCCATTATAGGGCGTATGTTAATTTACTGGATAAAGTCAGTCCCTTAATGGGTCTCAGACATATACCAAAAGACCCTTTCAGAGCAATTATAAAAGTGTTAGTCCTCTTGTAATACATAATGGGACTACAATGTGCAATCCACAGAACTCAAAACCATAAAACTTTGCAAATCACCTTTTTATCATGTGGAATTTAAACCATATAGAGTAGTTCCTAGTTCACATGGTTGTGGAAAGCAAATGTGAACCAAGTTAAACCCATGCAGCATCTTCCCATGTCCGCAGACCGTGCTAACGTCTCACAGCTTCGCCGAGCAGCAGATGAATAAGGCTTACAGACTTCATTGCCACTAGTCTCATGAGCAATAGGTCTATGTTTTTAATGCCAAAAACTTGCTCAAAGTGCTGTTACACACAGAGGTGGTAGTGAACAGCTGTAATTACTCTCCAGAAGGCCACGACAAAAATCAAAAGACGCTTATTATACAGTCTTCCCTTTCCACACAGAGAGAAGCTTAAAGAGGAAAGAGGAAGTGTCAGCCTCTATAGTTTTATGAGTTTCCTATCAAGGGCCCTGAAGCAAGTTCCAGAAACAGCTCCCAGCCATAGGCCCCAGACTTTCTTCCAGTAGCTGAACTAAAAGCAGAGCTGAGGGTCTTATCCCTTACCATAGCAATGAACACTACTGCTTAAGGGCAGGTGTGTACTGAAGTCCTAACAGCAGTTTTACATCACAGCAAGACAGGCAGAAATTCTTACTCAGGAAGTCAGATACACTCCTCTCAACAGGGAGGAGGCATTTTGTGCTGGTTTCCCATTGCTGGCTACGGGACGGTTTGGGAGCAGATTGGGAGCTGAACCACAACATAAGGCCAGGCTCTCCCCTGTGGCCACAGCTTTCAGTGTTGTACAAGACAACTCTTCCTTTAAAAAGGATGCTAGCAACTTCACTGCCAAGAATCTGGGGAGATAATACACAGCAGAGGGGTTTGCTTTTCTGTTACGTCACAGCAAGCATAAGGCTACATGCTTTTAGCAATACTGATGGTTTTGGTACCACGCTACAAACCTGCCCATCGAGACAGCGTGCAGTACTGGACACTGAGCATTACATACATACTGCATCCCTCCTAGTTATTCTCACAGTTGAGTGTATTCATTTCCCAACAGCTGAAAGGACCACCAGTACTTAAACATGCTTTTTCTTTCATCAGTGACTCACCATGTTCAGCCAATTCTGTATTCATTGTTTCTGTATCTGCAGCATCATGCATCTCTTCATCTTCATCATCATCCTCTTCTTCACCATGCAGTTCTTTTGCAATGAGCTGTCTCGCCAGTTTGATGTTTCTTCCTTCATTGTAGTGCATTTTTCTCTTCATTTCAAACTGTTTCTTTTTCTCTGGGGAGAAAAAAAAAAAAAAAAAAAAAAGAAAAAGAAAAATCAACTTATTTTCTCTTCAGATTGGCACTAACTGCTTCCTAGGTCAAATTTATTCCTACCTTGAAAGTCTTGATTTGATTATGCTTATGCTTGATTATATGGTCAAGCAATCACTGGATTAAAATTATTTTCTTCAAACAGTGGAGTGTTCTTTTAAAGGAGTCTGACTTAAAAAAAGGCTGGTAATTAACGGACTACAATGGCTGGAGCACTTTTAAAAGAACCTGTCTGCAAGGAAGAGCAAGTCTGAACCAAGAGAAGCATCTAGTAACAGCACACAAAATTCTGAAGTTTCGCAAGCATCGTTTCTACGTAAACTTAAGGATAAACCGAGCCCTGCTGGTGGGACAGAAGATGAACTTTTGCAGATGTCTGACTTGACTGCTGGCTAGTTACCAAAGGCCAGTTATAAGAGATACATTTACCACATGTAGAAGAAAATATTTTCCACTTTCCCCATGGCCCGAAGCCTAACTTTGCTCCATATATTTTAAACATTAGCAGGTCTAGCAGTAACACATAATTAAATTAAACTTTGCTTACTGACAGCCTCAACAGAGGTTTTTTTTCTTTCTTTAGAATATAAATGTTTTGTCCTCAAAGTTGGGGCCAGGAAAGATGAGAACTAACAGCTAGATAACACAAGTTTGAAACCTTAGAAGTATTATTATTTGACTGTTTCTTCAAAATGTTCTAGTCCGAGCTAACAAAAAACAACATCTCCATTCAAGATGCAATTTGCTTTGGAATAAATACAGATTTCCTGCTGGATCCACCTACCAGTTGCTTTGAAAACAAGAGACATATAATCTGTATGTTTGCAAGCAATTAGCAGCATCTTAATTGCAGCAGTACTCATTGAATTGTGAAGTCTACCTGAAATATGTTCAGATTAAGAACTACTCCCACATCCCAAAACCAAAAGCGCTTCTTATTTGAGAAGTCCAGGTTTAAGAGGAATTCCCACACCTTAAGCTCATATACAAGGGGGGGAGTCAGTAACAGCAAATTCCTGTTTATATATAGATCCCAAACCAAACAGCCCCAATTAGAAACAAACAGCATATTTGTTCCATCTTTCACTTACCCTTCAAAGACTATTTCTCTCCATTTTCTAATCACATTTTTCTTATAGTTCTTTTTCTTCCCAAATATTTCTTACTGAAAATCTGAAACTATGTGGAAAAAAAACCAAACAAAACAAAGAAAAGAAAACAACTTTTGTCTACCTCGTTCTTCAGGTGTTAATTCTTCATCCTCTTCCTCCTCCTCACTGCTTTCCTCTTGCTTTGCTATAACCTTGGGTCCTTTACCTTCAGCTGCAGCTGCCAGTCTACAGAAATCATGCCATACAAAATGCTGAAACAGCAAGTTTTTCACTATTTAAAGCACATGACATTTCAGAACACTCATATAGACGGCTCTGTTCATTATTTTGGCCATATTTATGTGTTCTAACAATCTGCAAGAGGTTTGAAGTACCAGTGGCACTATCAAGCACCAAAAACTACAGAATTTGACAATAGTGAAAGTCTGACTTCTAAAGAAATCAGCAACACCTTTCTATAAAGAAAAACTACTCCAGGAAAGAGAAAATTATCTTAACATGTAGTCAATTTTATGACAATACTTACTTTTTACTCAACACATCTGCTTTTAAGGGCTCATTTGATTCTGAATCACTCACTGCATCCTCATCGTCTTCTCCTACCATGCTTGGAAGGCAAACAAAAAAGTAGCCGTTATCAATAACTTGCTGCTTAAAGTTTGCTTGATAAAACAGTCAAAACCTTACAACACTCAACTAAAAGATTCCTGTAATACTTTAAGGACTCCGAATCTAATTTAAATATTGATATGACAACTTTATGTTCTAGTACACTGATGTTAACTGAAAAAAATAAAGTCAATACAAGTCAGACTTATTTATTCCATTCAAAGCCTAAAGCTCTCTATACATAAACCTTCTGAAAATTGACTTTGTCCTTTTTGACAGTTCTCCTCAACAGCTATAAGCCTTTATTCAGAACCTTTGTAAATCTGAATATGTTGCATATATACAGTAGACCTGCAAAGTCTGTCAGGCAATCAGCTATGATAAATACATCACGCACAAAGCCAAATTTTGCTGTAAACCACTATTTCACCAGACCTCATTGAGGACAGCAGTTTAGCAAGCCTACCTGTGATAAGGAGTACTTGGCTCGTCTATTTTCATCAAGCCATAATCTTTGCCTGCTGGGTGGTACGTAGCTATGATGTTCATTTCATCCCACTTCTGGGATTTTTTCCTGAAATAAGAAAACAATGATGAAGTTTCTTATGTTCTAGAAACAATTAGTTCTGTTCAGCCACAGCAGGAACGTTAGAACATCTTCTGACCTCTACTACATACTAAGCACAAAGAATATTGTTATGACAGACGGGTATGTTCAAACTATGTCTGTTAAATACTGTTCCATACATACCTCAGTTAGGTCATGACAAATTATCAGAGCAACACCATTTTCCTAACAATTCACAACAGCTAAATAAACTCAGAGATCTATAAATGTATTCTTATTCATACACATTCATATATTTTTCTCAGGAGACTATCAGTCTTATTCAATCACTGTCCCATTGACTGTCTGCTCCTGTTACAACTCACTGTAAAATCATTCTTCCTCTTACTACAACCCACAACACTTCAACAAAACCAAATCTCTTCCACCTCACCTCTGCTCAGTGCCTGCTAAGATTATTAGTGAAACTGTTACAAAACAGTATCGACCAACAAGTAACTTCCTGCAGTAAAATAAATAGCACCCAACAAGCTGGTTATTAATACTGCTTATGTCATCCCAAATTGGAAGCATAAACCAGAACTGATTCAGTGCTGTAATGAAGCCAAATGAGTTTTACTTTTTACAGAAGCACCAGTGATGTTATAGTACTTCAAATTTCCTCAGTTAATCAGAGGCTGTACCATTTTAAGTATATTTGCAGAAACAAAAGCCCACCCAGGCTGATAAAATATCTAAGCCACATGGAAAGCCATTTTCTCGTGGCCAGAGGAAGAGTCACCCCTCCACCGGTCTAAAAAGCCACAGTAAAGGTTTAATCACCGGAAACTACCAGGTTCCGCATTTTTATCTAAAAAGGTTATTGTGATCTTCATCCAAAGTGGTTTTTCCTTAGATTAAACCAAGAAACTTAACTTTAGAATAGTCAAGTAATTCTACTATTAACATTACTCTAAGTATTAACAGATTCCTGTTGCAAATTATTATTTAAGGAAGCCAATGTTACAGGACTTTTGTGTGGGTTTGTTTTGGTTTGTTCGGGGCTTTGGGGTGGGGGCAGTTGGCTAGATGACTTCAACTTAACTACTCATTTAAACACAGATCGTTCAATTAACAAATCTGAAAGATATATTCAATCTCAATAAACTGCTCTTGGGCAGAGTGCTATCTGTAAAACAAAACAAAGTTAAATCCTAAACACAAACCAAATTTTACATTTACAGACAGCACTGCATAATGTAATGGCAAAAAACCTAACGGTATTAAAAAAAAAACCTAGACGAGGAGTCGATGCTGAATCCTGCAGGCCACAGACTTGTGCTCCAGAAATAAATCCAAACCAAGTGAGCTCAATCCCCTCAGCACACAGTAACCACAGCCAAACTCTGATGTTGGAGGCTTCAGAGCTATTTAATCACTTTGTTTGAACCGTAACACAAGGACTGCAACCTAAGCGGCCAACACGTGAGTCAGATCGCCCGCTCTGGCCGGGTGGGGAGTCATGAGCTTCCTGATGACAAAGCAAGAGCTCTGGTCTAGGAATGCTATTTATTCAAACCTATCTATTTAGGAGCCGAAAAATCATCAGCTAAAAACCTGCTTAAAGTTCATCTATGACAAACCTAAGATGACCATACAGTTGCATTGTGGCACCATGAGAATTTTTATTAGCCACAGCAGCTGGACAATGGTACACAGCC
Organism: Coracias cyanogaster; assembly: GCA_033124195.1. Classification (NCBI taxonomy): domain Eukaryota; kingdom Metazoa; phylum Chordata; class Aves; order Coraciiformes; family Coraciidae; genus Coracias; species Coracias cyanogaster. The sequence goes on along the minus strand of JAVSBS010006537.1, from coordinate 2,972 downwards.
CCTCGAAAGAGCCAGAGCTTCGCTGAATGGGAAATATGACAGATGGGAGAAACTCCCATCGCAGGCTGTGTGTTCACTGTGGCACCCGGGCTCACAATGCAATACCAAATGATACTGGCAACCTTAGAAGAATCTCTTGGGCATACACCGCTCTCAAAGTTTGACAGACTACAGCGAGCAATTCAGGAACTTTAAAATACAAGATGAGTCAGTTAGGTTTTTTGCACTCGTTTCTTTAAACTCATATTCCCACACTAAAGATCTTGGCTGTGGAACACCTCCCAAAGCACAACTTAAAATTCAGCTACGAAAAAACATTATTGTTAGTGGCAAAAAACCAAACATGTCATTTCACCCCTCCAGGTAAAAAGTCATCACACGAGTGACTAAGCGTGCTAAAACCCCACACCTCCCTTGGCTGTTGCCAATTTAGCACACTGAGGCATGCCTGAGCAGCGCAACAGTAACGATACAGCTTAGGACCATCATAGGAAAACGCTTCCTGACAACCCTTCAGATTCAGAAACAGGAAATCTAATCTTGCATAGGAAAATTAGACTTGAAAAATCTCAGAAGTGCTCATTTGTATGCTCTCACATCTCTAAATACACATCATCATTTATTTTGAGAACACACCCTGATAGGCAAAAAGTTTCTGCAGCAGTATTACTCAGAGGAACACCTCTGGCACCTCACTTGCTCCTGTCGTAGCAGACTCTGCCAAGAACGCATCTGCCATTAAACTAGGATCTCGGCTCTCAGGATGCAGTTCCAGTGGTGTCCCAATTTCACAAGCTTCCCTCTTGCACCATATTTTCATTAAGGAAGTTTTCCAAATAATTTTACCATCACTAACAGCAATGCAAGGTCAATAATGATGCAAAGACACAAGAGATCTACTGAACACGGTGCTTTAAAAGATGACAGCTGACACAATGAGCTCTTTCATCTGCAGCTATTTTTAAAGGTATTTCTAATATTGAAATTCAGGTCTGAATAAGCAGAGAAGCTGCTGCTAGAGGTGCACCAAGAAAACAGATACCTGAATTTATACACTAATTTTTCACCTTCAAGGAAAGTCACAGGTGTACGATTCCTTATTCTAAGTACAAAATTATTTTGCTGAAGTCAGAAATAACCCCGATTTAATTAATGTTGCCAACCAAAAATAATGCGTGCACACAAACCAACTTTAAATACCCTATATTGATCTTTCCAGGAAATCTGATGTAGCCTGCCAGGTTTAGCCAATATCCTTCAACTTGCAAGGCAATTTCAGAATTAATCTATTTGACTTCACTGACTCACATCAGTAGACAAGAAATAAAAGCTGGACTCGCGCCCACCTCACAAGAAGTTCTGGCGAACTATAACCAATATCCCATACACTCAGCTCACCAGTCTGTACTCTAATTTCTAATCATTCTTCAAGATGGTGCAAAAGAGGCTGCAGAGAATAAAACAGAGGCTACCACTAGCCAGTTTTATGTCTGGTGTGATACTAAACACCCCCTGTGCTACATCATGTTGAAACTAAAAACGGGGGAAAAAACCCAACAGAATTTGTGTAGCATATTGGCACTTAAATTCACCTTCTTCAAAAAACGTCACCTCTTTCCTTCGGGTGCAATCATTTCTCCCTGGAAAGCAGGAGCAGCTAACACTTGCAACACAGCAAACCAAAAACTTTTCATTCTTACCTTTCCGACTTTAGACTCATGACTTACAGAGGCAAAGAGGAAAGGAACATTACCATAATGCAAAAACGTAACTGCGTGTCCATCTTATTATTTCTCTCCTTGAAATACTGAGGTCCCAAATGAAGAAAGCCATCAAAAGCAGTTTTTATAAACACAGAGTTCGGGTCAAACCCTGGTCATCACGATGTCATGGAGCCTCAGAGCAAGGTGACACAGTGCGTACTGGGCGCTAACATCAGGAAACGGGCAACAATTCTGACCAGAGATCGCTTCTTGCATATTTGGACTAACTGATCATATTATAATTAAACTAAGATTTTCTTGTCGTTCCAAACACAAACCACGTGGCCTGTGCACATTCTGAAATGCGAGCGCTTTACAGATGAATCTTGCACAACCGAGAATACGTTTTACTTACGTTTCCACCCAGGAAAGCTCCTCTCCCCAGGGACGTGCTTCTAGTTACAGAGAAGCAAATTACCCCGGACTAAGAATAAATCTCCCGTGGCAAAGCCCATGTCCCAGACTTTAAGCTATCCTTCTAGCGAGTGTAAAACCTTCCTGTTCGTCTCTCGTACGAGCATGTAAAGACAACACTGCTTCTGCAAATATTTCGTAAACGGCAAAAATCACATCAGCTCTTCCAGCGCCGCGCCGGACTCTCGCTCAGGCCGCGGAGACACCGGGCCGGGCTCAAGCCGTCCCTCGGCTGCACCGCCCCGGCGTCCCCCCTTTCCTAAGGCAGGCCCTGCCCCGGGCGGCACCCCGGCCCCGGCTGGCTGCTCCCACCGCCTGACCGCCACCGCGGCGCGGCACTGTGCCCCGGGCCGGGCACGGCGCGGGAGGCGGGCCGAGTGACCCACCGACCCGCGGCCGCTTCACACCACCCGCGAAACCGGGGCAGCCGGAGCCCGCCGCCGGAGCCGCAGACCCCGGAGCGGGGGGAACGGCCGTGGGCAGCGGGCCGGGAGAGGCCCTGCTGGGACCCGCCGCCACCGCGGCCCCGGCCGGGCTGGGCGCGGCCCTCACCCGTGCTCGTGCTCGTCCTCGTCGCGGGCCGAGCTGGGCCGCCGCGCCCCAGGGGCCGCTCCCCCCGCCGGGAACTTGCCGCCGCCCTTCTTCAAGATGCCCTTGATGGGCCCGCGCCCCGCCGCGCCCGCCGCCGAGACGGCCGGCACCGAGGCCGGCTCCATCACCGCGCCGCTCGCTCCCACCTTGCCAGAGCGACCCCAAAACACCTCAAGGCCCTCCTGCCCTCACCCAAGATGGCCG
>JAVSBS010006536.1:15510-27302 GCA_033124195.1 Coracias cyanogaster | reverse complement strand
CATGCTTCCTTGCTGTGGTCCAGATGCTGAGCCCCAGAGATTCTTACTGATAAATGCAGACTATCCAATTGTATACAAATATTTCTCATATCTAAAATGAAAAGCCAACCCAGAGACTGGTCGGGGGTACCAGACTGTTGGCTTGTCAGTGTTTTGGATGTATCTAGTTCCATATTTCATTTGTAAAGGTTTTTCTCTGTTCTCCTTTCCTTTTTTCCTTATTTTGACCACAAATGCAGGTGCTTTCAACCTCTTGACAATCCAGAGTGCAGTTGCTCTGGATAACAGATTGAAGACATGCTGGAAGTCTGAGGTGCTTTTAGTATTGGATTGGAACCCATGCAGGTCTTCATTACTTAGCAGACGTTAGCAGCAGCAGTCAGATGAGAAGCCTGATAATAAACCAGTTGTGAGGGTCAAGAGGGGACAACATCAACTGCTGGAATTCCAGTTTAACCCCTCAAGGATGAAGAGTTGTACAGGGATGGAAAAGCGGGAGCAAGCTTTATTGTAGTGCTTAGAAGTAACACTGGAAAAGTGTAGATTTTGTTTATTACTTTGGCACCTGCACAGATTTGGATGCCGCTTTCCCATCCATCCCACACAGAACCAGATTATAGAAGCAGTTTTCACTGGACATGGAAAATTGTCAAGTATCTTCTGTGAAAATTCACCTGTCAATCTTAGGCAGTCAAGTTTCACCATGTAAAAGCTGAGGCAGGATAAAATACTGCACAGTGCTCCTTCCTACCTCGTTCAGCATGGACACGTTAGCAAATTCACCTTCACATATTGGCACAGATACAGCGCTTTATTTTTGCATTTCCCAGAGGGGCTGGGCCAGTTACTCCCCATTGCTAGCTCCCTGCGAGGTACAGCAAGGCAGTGACAGTGCTGATGTGCTTTCTTCTCCTGTTGCTCAGTCTCATCCCTGGCATTTCTTTGTCATAGTTTGACAGATTTAGATTTTTTTTTCAGTGGCTTTCTCAGCAGTATTCCCCAGTAGACTCTCAGGTAATCGTGGGGCCAGTGAATTGTTTTGCACTCTGCTTAGCAGCCTGGCTGATGTGTACCACCTGTAGCAACTGCTGGGTGAAAATCACACATGCCCTTTATGAACAGCCTAGGAATTCAAAATCATAAGCAGTTTTCTGAGCATCTGTACATAGGCTTTCAAGTGGCAAGACTGTTAAAAAGAAAACAAAATGCTGTCTTCTATTTTTTTGAATTTGTAGGAGTCACCTTAAAATTTTCCTGTGGGACAAGGGAGGCTGGAAATGTTGTTTTGAAGATCCCATATTATTGTATATTTGTTCATGATTTTGGGAGATGGGTCATTTAGAGCACCACCAGTTAGGGCCCACTCTTCTGTTGCGGCAAATAATATTTTGTGGAAGGATGGATACTGTTTCTTTAAAAATGTAGCCTGGGGGAGAGTTCTTGGCAGAAAATTTTGCATGAAGCAGTGTGATAGAGCAGCCAGATAATATATTGCATGCTAATAAAGTTCCCTCTTCAGTGTGAAAAGTGCATGCTTTGTGAGTGGCAGCAGGTCTTTTTTTACCTTTTGACATTCTAACTTGACCCATAATGAGGCATCCACGAGCAAGCCTTTTCAGTCCTTTCCAAAGAGCTGCCAAAACTAAAGAGATTTTTTTGAGAATAATCTGTGCCCCAGCAAGGTTGGCTGTAAGGTTTGTTTCTTTTTCTCTCTCCTGCTGGTTCCTACTATTCTCTTACTCCCACTTCCTATCCAACTCTTGTTTTCAAATGCATTCTTCAGCCTTCTCCTTCCCTACCTACTGCGTCCTGTGTTCTGCCTTCTGACTTCCTTCTCTTTTCTTATAGCTTTTCTTTCCAGTTCCTGTTCATTCTGGTCTCTGAGGAGCAAGGAGTGAAACATTAACAGTTGCTGGAGGACCAAGTTAATACGGCTGTTGTTACGAGTTTAGAGTTCAGCTGAGGGCTCCGGGAGACATCCTTTGTGTACAACATTGTGCCTCGTAGCTCTTTGCACCACCTCAGTGCAGGGCCAGCAGGGAGGACTGTGTATCTGTGCTTCACCCACTACCATCTGCAGTCCAGCATTTAAGATAAAAATACCGATAAAAGTCACTCTTTGCTAAGATATGGATGTTCCAATTCTTGCAAGTTAGTTAACAAATGGTAAATTGCTCTGCTGGTATCACTTCGCTGCATGTCTCAGTTACAAGGTTGAACAGCTTCAGACATAAGGTAGACATAGCAAGTGGATTTGAATCATCACATGTGCCTTGATAGGGGATATGGGAGTTGCGGGTACTTTGACAGTGGTTAGAAAAACGTCATTTCACAGTAAATTTAGTGTGCATACCGTCTAAGTTGTATTGCTGCTTTTACAATAAGGCTCTTACATGAGTAGGGGATATATTCCTGTGTTATCTGTACGTCTTTGTCAGTTGAGGATCACCATCCTCATAAATCTGTGCTTACAACATGTGCAGGAACTTCCTGTGCTGATGTCAACGTATCCTGAATATAAATCACACATATCAAATACTTACACTACTAATAACTTCTCCATTGAAATGTTGCATGGGTAAGGTTGAAAAATGTAGGTCTTTACTATCTTTCTGAGGATATACTTAATTTGTGTAATGTGAGCTTTTGCATTGTCTGAAAACACAGACTATATAGAGAAGAGTATTTTTCTGGCTGAGGTTAGCTGTAGCCAAAGGTTTGATTAGTCTGACCCTTGCAGTCCACATAATCTACTGCTGTAAATGGAAATGTGCTTGGAAGAAGACACTTTTTAACATTATAGTCACTCTGCTGGCAAATTTATCTTCCTGCTAATGTCTTGCGCCTGTGATTCCCTGATGGTTATCTGTTGTGTGCTAATTTAATCTTCTTTCCTGCTGGTTTATTTATAACCAGGATTGATCCACTTATGTATTGCATATAGCAATTAGTTTTCATTTTTTATCTTATTTTACACATTCCTGTGTATGCAGGGCATAAGGAGGGACCCACCTTGTAAAACAAGTTTGGTATAAGTGGATTGGTGAGCAGATATACCTGTCCTGCTGGGATAACATACTTTTACCAACATAACCCTAACAGATAAACAAATGTAAAATAATTAAAACCTAATGTGTTTGTGATCTGTACATATATAAAATATCACTGCTTTTCAGATTTCTAGATGATGTTATGTAGTTTTAATTTTTTAATTTAAAATATTTGGTTTGGGAATGTAACTGTAGTGGGTAGTTATTTCTTGAAAAACTACTGAGGTTATTAATGAAAAAAAAGAAAATGAAGGTGATTTTAAAAATGGAGAAATACACCAATACTTATATTAGTTTAATGAATTTCTTCTAACTTGTTTTAGATTGAAGAAACTTCTCGAGCAGGAGAAGATCTATCAAGCTCGGAAGGAGAAGGAACATACGAAGAGACTCAATAAACTAAGAGAAGAACTAGTCAAGCTCAAATCATTTGCACTCATGCTGGTGGATGAAAGACAGATGCATATTGAACAGCTTGGTCAACAAAGCCAGAAAATACAGCATTTAAACCAAAAACTAAAGGAAGAAGAAGAAAAGCTTAAAATTATTAGTGCAAAAACAAAAGAAGATGGACAAAAACTGATGAAACTAGAGGCAGAACTTGAACACAAAACATCATCATTTTCACAAGAACATGAGGAGATGACTGCTAAACTGGCTAATCAAGAGTCACATAATAGACAGCTAAGGCTTAAACTAGTGGGGTTGACTCGCAGAATAGAGGAGTTAGAAGAAACTAACAAAAATCTTCAGAAAGCTGAGGAGGAACTTCAGGAACTAAGAGATAAAATAGCGAAAGGGGAATGTGGGAACTCTAGCTTAATGGCAGAAGTGGAAAACCTCCGCAAGCGTGTGCTTGAAATGGAGGGGAAGGATGAAGAGATCACAAAAACTGAATCGCAGTGTAAAGAGCTGAAAAATAAACTGCAAGAGGAAGAGCACCATAGCAAAGAGTTGAAACTTGAAGTGGAAAAGTTGCAGAAAAGAATGTCAGAACTAGAGAAGTTGGAAGAGGCTTTCAGTAAAAGTAAGTCTGAATGCACCCAGCTACACTTAAACTTGGAGAGAGAAAAGAATTTGACTAAGGATTTGATAAATGAGCTGGAAGTGGTGAAGACTCGAGTGAAAGACCTTGAGGCTTCAGAAAGCAAGCTGGAAAAGGCTGAAATAAGCTTAAAAGATGACCTTACAAAGCTGAAGTCATTTACTGTAATGTTGGTTGATGAACGAAAAAATATGATGGAAAAAATAAAACAGGAGGAAAAAAAGGTTGAAGGTCTAAACAAGAATTTTAAAGTTGAACAAGGGAAAGTTATGGATGTAACAGAGAAACTGATAGAAGAAAGTAAGAAATTTTTGAAACTGAAATCTGAAATGGAAGAGAAAGTGTCTAGTTTGACAAAGGAAAGGGATGAGTTAATTGGCAAACTAAGAAGTGAAGAAGAAAAATCCTCTGAACTAAGCTGTAGAGTTGACCTGTTAAAGAAAAGAATTGATGGTATGGAGGAGGTAGAAAGAGAAATTACAAGAGGTCGAACCAGGAAAGGACCAGAGCATGGTTGTCATGAGGACAACAAGATAAAGGAACTTACTGTTGAAATTGAAAGACTGAAAAAACGTCTCAAACAATTGGAAGTGGTTGAAGGAGATCTGATGAAGACAGAAGATGAATATGATCAGCTAGAGCAGAAATTTAGGACTGAGCAGGATAAAGCTAACTTTCTTTCTCAACAGCTGGAGGAGATGAAACTCCAGATTGCTAAAACCAAAGCAATAGAAAAAGGTGAAGCAGTGAGCCAGGAGGCAGAGCTAAGGCACAGGTTTCGTCTGGAAGAGGCCAAGAGCAGAGATTTGAAAGCAGAAGTTCAAGCTCTTAAGGAAAAAATCCATGAGCTGATGAACAAAGAAGACCAGCTTTCTCAGCTCCAAGTTGATTATTCAGTTCTGCAGCAAAGGTTTATGGAAGAAGAAAATAAAAACAAGAGCATGGGGCAGGAAGTTCTGAACCTAACAAGAGAGCTGGAGCTTTCTAAGCGTTACAGCCGTGCTCTGAGACCCAGTATAAATGGACGAAGAATGGTTGATGTTCCTGTGACATCCACTGGCGTACAAACAGATGCTGTAAGCAACGAAGCAGCAGAAGAAGAAACTCCAGCAGTGTTTATAAGGAAATCCTTCCAGGAGGAGAATCACATAATGAGCAATTTACGACAGGTAGGTCTGAAAAAGCCCATGGAGCGTTCTTCAGTGCTTGAGAGATATCCTCCAGCAGCAAATGAACTTGCAATGAGGAAATCTTGGATACCATGGATGAGAAAGAGGGAAACTGGGGCTCAGGCAACTCCTGATAAAGGAGCTCGAACCCACGGTAGTCCAGCACATCCTGGGGAGGTTGTCCTTTCACCAAAGCAGGGTCAGCCTCTTCATATTCGGGTGACACCGGACCACGAGAACAGCACAGCTACTTTGGAGATAACCAGTCCAACTTCAGAGGAATTTTTTTCAAGTACCACTGTCATTCCTACTTTGGGAAATCAGAAGCCACGAATAACCATCATCCCCTCTCCAAATGTTATGCCACAAAAAGGAAAAGGCAGTGAAAGTCCCATGGGCTCAGATCGTTCTATGTCTCCAGTCACTATAACAACATTCTCCAGGGAAAAGTCCCCAGAGGGAGGGAGAGCATCCTTTGCTGACAGACCTACATCACCAATTCAGATTATGACAGTATCAACATCTGCAGCACCTGCAGAAATCTCTGTCTCTCCACAATCACAAGATATGACCATGGGAAGGGCTGTCTTCAAGGTTACACCAGAAAAACAAACTGTTCCAACTCCAGTCCGCAAGTACAACACCAATGCCAACATTATTACAACAGAAGACAACAAAATCCACATCCACTTAGGTTCCCAGTTTAAACGCTCTCCTAGCAGTGCACCTGATGGTGCAAGTCCTGTGATAACGGTCAGACCAGTGAACATAGCAGCAGAGAAAGAAGTTGTGACTGGTACTGTCCTTCGATCACCCCGGAACAACTTGTCCTCACGACCTGCAGCAAGCAAGGTGACAAGTACTATCACTATAACACCTGTTACAACATCTTCCACCCGAGGAACACAATCAGTGGTAAGCAGCTTAGTCTCATTATGTAGTCTTCATGGTAAGCAGAAGGACAACCATAGTTTGGGTTTGAGTGACTAGCACGGAAAGTGTGTGGGGTGAGGAGAAACTCCTGACTTCCCTACATTTGTTTCAGATATTAGCTTAACTATAAAAATCAGAATTTGCCTGTTACATGTATTTTTGTACCAGTGTTGGATGCTAGTATACTTTTGGCATTATCTCCCAGAAGAGTAACTTCCAAAGGAAGTCACTTCAAAGTCCCTTTAATTTTGTAATGGCAATCCTGTAAAGTTGCAAGAGAGGGACAAAGAATGATGGGGATGACAGAGCAGGAAACTGTTTTTATTTTCGGTGAGTGCTATTTCTGACTTCTGAAAATACTCATAATGATTTTTGGCCCAGCTGGCAGGTCTTTAGAGTCTGATCATGCAGGCTGCTATTTCTTTGGTATAATGCCATTATAATTATAATTCAATTAATATCTGCTGTAATACTGAACTCCAAAGGGGTAAATAGGCAGACATGGTATCATTGCTTTCAGCTCCAAGCCTCTTTCAGCCAGTCAATAGTAAAGCTCTTTCTGAATTCTGAAATTCTCACCTTCTGTAAGGGCTGTGTTACAATAGTGCTTCCTCAAATATAGTTTTTGCTGCTTTCTCTCTGTGCCTCTGGGGTGGTACCCGGTTCCTTTTTCATACTTAAATCAGTCTCTCACCTCTGTCTTCAAATATACTGGGCAATGTTTATTGATAGTCCTTCCCCCAGGTTTATTATTGGACATGGTTTTTCGTTGCTTTAGTTGGAAATATCCTGGGAAAGAAGAATTTAACCAAAATAGAAAACCAGCAGTACTTTATTAGTCCAAAAGCTTATTTAGCTAGACAGAGCCTGCAGCAGATGCTTAGGGGAAGAGTATTTTAAGTGGGGAAACACACAGTAATGTTTCCCTCAGCGTCTGTTCCCAGTTTTTGGCAATAGGTGGGTATTTCATTCTGAACCAGGGCCCGTAGCCACATCTTTGTGTTTAATAGACCGTGGAGGAGTTTTCTTCTATTTATTCTTCTAATTGCTTTTTGAACTCATTTATACTGTTGTTTCCACAACATCAGGGGGCAGTGAATTCACTTGTGGGCTCTGGGAAAAATGCTCTTTTGTTTGATACCTTTTATGCAATACCTTCATTGGTTACAGCCTCTTTCTTGTATCTTGACAAATACTGAATAGTCATCCTCTGTTCATTTGTTGGTGCTGCTCAGGAGCCTGCAGACCCCTACAACACCCCTCTTCAGACGGTTCTTTCCAAGCTGCAATGTCAAAGTGTATTTAAGATACACTTCCACACTTTTGGAGAAAGGCTGCCATTCCCATTTAAGCCCTCTGACTTAAGAAAATTTGCATTTGTCATACATATCTATTTGGGATTGAGTATGTGCTCGCTTTCTCTCCCCCACATATATAATGCATTGTAGATACTTTACAGTATTTTCCTATTGTTTTTTAAGAAGTCTTGAATTAATTCATTTAAAAACTCCTTTGTCTCTGAGAAGCTCGGAAAAACAGAGTTCCTCATTCTCTTTTACTAGATGTCTGTCTCTACTGTGATGATGCACTGAACCATGGCAGACACAACTTTTTTTGTTTGTTTTCATCTGGCTAAAAAGTGGCTTCTTTCTTCACTTCATCCTCCCTGATTTGGAATGTAAGGAAAATAGTTCAACCATAAGATTTACTTTATCTTATGCTTCCCTTTGTTTTTTAAGGTCCCTAGTCAGATGAGCAGGGAAGTTCAAAGAAGCCCAAACATGCCCTTTCCTCCCTAACCCCTTGAAAAAAACCCCACAAGCTGTATATTCACAACCTGTTTTGCAAATGACTAGTTTACAAACACATTTCAATAGCCCTAGTCAGAGAATGCAAGTTGTGATCATTTACTCAGTAACCCTGCAGGAAACCAACATTTATACTGAGAGTTTAAGTTCATAAAATTTAAGAAGACAAACTGATACGCAGCTGCTTTCTTAGCTCAGTGGTCTTGATTTTTTTCTTACATCTCCTCATACAAGATGCTTTGTGTAATGTACTAGTGCAGTGCCAAGCTACAAAGGGGAAAATAATTCTGAAATTCCTAGCTCTAGTGCATTGCTATAACAAATTTGCAGTTACTGTTTCTGTATTTGAAAATATTTAAGTCTTTTTCCAATTTGAATTTACAGTTATCTTCAGTAAGGCAGGTGAAGTTAATTTTAAGGTGCGCACACAGTATTTCTAAAGGTCCAGAACCAGAGTCTGTGGTTTCATGATGGACCGTCATGATTTCTGAATCCTGTGAATCCCATGGATTAAGAGGTGTTATGATTATGTTGATTTACAATGATACACACTCTAGAGTAACTAGAGATTTATGTTTCCCTGATCCAAGCCGCCTTCTGAGTCTGCAACAGGTTGGATTTAGATAAAATGAGACCCTGATCCAAAGAAAGACACAGACACCTGGAGGAGAACTTGGGAAATTTTTGAGCACTTAACTAAAAAGGGCACCACATAGAGACTGTGTCTCCACTGGCACGTGAACTCACTGGACCCAAGTTTTGGAGGCACTTAATGTTCTTCCTGCTGCACAAGCCCAGGGCTGGCCAGCTGAGCCGCTGGCCTGGTCTCACCAGCGCTGCCACCCAGCGTAGTCCAGTCCCACAGGGATTTCCACAGCAGGAGTGCATGTGGTGGAGACTGTTTGACCACTTGGACTGAATTCAGCGTTTAGCAGAACATTGCCACTTTGATTAAAAGAAAAGAGAACCAAACTCTAAGCTGGTAACTGCCTTCTATATGATAGCCTATGGACTTGGGTAATTACCATAGAAGTGGTAATAATGGGGTTTGGTCCTCCAATTGAGTAGAGTCAAACCGACTTCCAGGAAAATACATGGACTACCCTAGTGGGTAACTTTTTAATTAGAGATGGACCACAGCACAACCAAAAATTCAAGACTATGAGACCAGAGGATACACAGACCAAAATAAGACTGAACCTGTATCCTGGTTGTTAGTCTTGCCCTTAGCACATTAGCCCAGGTCCCTGTTTCTAGGGCAGTTCATATAGTTTACAATTAAAGAAACTCAGAATGAAAACAAATATTCTTTGGCAAGGGGGGAGGGGGGAAGCCAAAACCAACTGCTGTGCCTGTATGCCATGTTTTGATTTAGGCTTTACATTTGGCTGTAGGATTGCGGGTGAATTTGGGTCTTCTTTGGCTACCAGGATGGGTGTCCGTCCTATAATCACTGTGCTCCCCACTTCTTATAAGGCTGGCATCCAGCACCAGCTGTTTATGCAGCCAGGGTATGCAGTGGATCCGGTGACATGCAGATCTCTGGGGAGCAGAGGGGATCCCAGGCACAGCAGAGCCAGCATAGTGGCACGGCACCAACTGTGCAGAGTGTCCTGTGACTGAGGCAGCAAGGCACGGCTGGAAGGCTGTTGGGTGCCAGAGCTAACTGGGCACACATTAAAGCAGCTATAAGGCTACTTTCATTTGGGCAGCATTCAGTTTGAGGTTGTCATCTAAATTTAGCCTGTTGTAATTGTCCTATATATGTTCTAAGCTTCTGTTAGTTACTAGAGATCCAGAGGTCAGCTCACTTGCCCATACAGAGGTTCGTGGTGCTATCTGCATGCCCCGTGGCAGTTGAGACACATGCATGAGGCTCGTAGGTATAACATGGACCTGTATCTTCCTGCAGTGGAAGCTGATGGGGTATCTTAGATGGCACAAGATGCCTTAGGGTGGGCAACCAAGTCGGTCCTCAGTCATCAGTGCCCTTGTCAGCACTGAGCCCTCTGTGAGACTGGAAGGTGACTCAGCTGAGATGGCATTACCTTCAGTGTGAGCTGAATTGCCCACTGGGCTTCCCTGACTGTATTAACTATATCTCAAGTCCCATCCTTCCAGAATTCAGTTGCCTAAACGTACTTCTTTAGTGTCATTTTAAATGCTGCCAAATAGCCTACCTAACTTCCAGCTTTTTTTTCAGAAGTTGCAAGTCTCCTTGGATCCTCTGTCTGATATACCAGCCCTGTGCAAATAGCTTGAGTAGCCCAGGGTATCTCAGATTGTACTAAATATCTGTCAGCCACTGAACAGAACATTTCTGTGCAGGGCAAGCTGGTCCCTGATCTGATTGGAAACAAATGCTGAAAAAGCACCTTTGTTATTAAAATACTCAAAAAATAAATGCGTGCGTAAAGTACAGTTTTTGTGTGTCAATAAAATGTGCTAAGCAGGACCTGTTATAAACCACTCAAACCTGCTAAATATTCTGTACATTCAAATTGCTTTTCTTCCTTTTAATGGGACTGTCCAACCTTACTGCAAGCTCACAGCTTAATATACCTGCTGGTGTGTGCAGTGAGTGCTGATTATCACCTTAACCAGCTTAGTGGCTGCAGGTGCTTATCTCACTGTGCTACCCTCGCTCTGGCCCCTGTGCTGTCTCAGCAGCACGTACCACCAGCTCAGAGCCAGCCAGTGCCACTCTGTGTCCCACAGGGCCATGTCTCAGGTGCTCCATGGCAGCTGGGTAAGAGTTGGTTTCTGGTTGGAGCCAAGAGTTCATTTCTTGTTGGAGCCACAGTCCTGTATCAGCCAGAAGACAGCAGCCTACAGACAAGCAGGGCTGGAGGGACTTGCTTAGGGCTTGGTTCTTAAAGAAATTACCAAGAGACAGTCAGTCGCGTGGGTTCTCTGCTGCAGCCGCTACAAGACACTACTGAAGAGTGTCCTCTGCTTGCTTACCATGTTGCTGTCACCAAAGGGGGCTGCTTGCTGAAGAGCCACCTTTGTGCCATTTCATTTGGCAAACACAAAATGCTTTTGCAGTTGCATGTGAGGCAGGCATTAGCTTCCATGCGATCAACATGCTACTATGCCATAAGGAAGGCAACTAAGAAATTTAAAGCAAGTTAGAGCTGTTTTCAAAGTGCTTTTGAGTGATTTAGGCTTAAAATGAGTAACTTGAAAGCACCCAAATCCTTAGTTAATAATTTACATGTGAATAAAGCTGAAGAAATGCCTGAGATTCCAGCTACTTCATTTGATTGCCTCATGTTTACACACTGTGGAGCTTTTTCAGGGAGTACAAGATGTTTGTCATTTGGGTTCCCTGGGATGTTGACATATTTTCCAGGGCTGATGGAATACATTTGCATGTTTTGCCCTACAGAATTGTATGGGCCTAACTTGTTTTGACATCTACATGTGAGTTCCATATTAGCCTTTAGACTGCTATTGTAAATGTTGCTTTTAGTTATTGAAAATGGCTTCCTTCCTGCCAGGCAGACGGCATTCAAGTTTTCCAATTGTGATTTTTTTTTTTTTTGTGTACACATGGGGTTTCAAAGTGTTCTTAGAAGATTAAGGACTGGTTTTCTTTTGAATACTCAGGATTCAGACAGAAGGTTCTGATGCTACTGGCTGGAAATCTTTCAAGAGAGAAAAATGCTCCTTCGTGGACCATTTTTTAAGAGCATTTTAAAGTAAATATGCAAATATATGTTGCAGTCAGTGTGATTCCCTAGTCCAAACTATTTCAGCAGTTTAGTTTTACTTTGTTTACATG